>CM057245.1:2072655-2106655 GCA_029931835.1 Etheostoma nigrum | reverse complement strand
TCACATTAAAAGCCTCCCACTGGTTCTCTGTTTGAAAGCTTTTATTGTGAAAACGCCAGAGGCATTAGAGGAAGCAGCAGGCGATCACTAGACGGACGGAAACGCACAGACATTAATTTCCTAGTTCCTGATCGCTGCCCCAGAGAGACAGGTTAAAGCTGTTAAAGTGGGCTGCTGTATCGCGGCCTGCAGACTAACAGCCGTCGTCATATTGTTCCACATCTCACCAGAAAGGAAAAGAGAGGAAGTTCCTGCCTGAGCAGAGCTGGAGCTCAGTGTTAATCCTGGTTGGAGGAAGTTAAATCTGATCAGCTGGACTCACCAGTGGTTCAGAGACTCTGCTGGGCTGTGGAGAAAGACCTGATGAAGTCCCTTTGACTTGTCTTTCAGAGAGAAACAGAGACTTGTCTCGACTGCAGCGCGGCCGACACCCTGACAATCTTAACTTTGGTTTCTGGAGTGTGACGTTGAAGCTCTCCTCTTTCCACTGCTGCTCCTCCTCCTGCTGTTAGCTTCTGGTTCCTCCCTCTGATTTACAGGGAGGGTGAAACACCAGGTTGTGTGTCTGGTTACTATGGAGCAAAGGTGGAGCTTCACCTTACAGGTTATCATGTGTGTTGACGCGTTATGGTGCGTCAGTCTTTTTATTAATTTATTGGACACAATTGGACACATCTGCAACATGTCAAAGATATGACAATATAGTCTTGTTGACATTGTGTTCCTTGGTGTAAAGACCACGCACTACCATCCAATCATACAACGAATGCAAACGTATTATCAACAAGACAATAATTGTCTATTAAAGTGATTGTGTTTTATTTCTGCATGAGATATTAAGAGTTATTGAACTGCATGGCAGCAGTTCAGTAACTCTCTCATGATTCCTTTGTGTTGGGATCCATCTAGTGGTCGTTCTGTGTCAAAACACCAGTTAGTGATCTACATTCATGGGTTTTATTTTTATTTATGTATTAATTCAGGCCAATGCTCATTGATGAACAAGTACAGCAGTACATGTAAATGTGCCAGATTGTAGCCCGAGGGCTAATTTCCATCTGCAGTCCATTAGGCAGGTTGGAGGAACAGTTAAAAAAAAGACTAAGATATTAACATTTAGTATATAAAACAAAAAGAACAAGAACAGGACAATTCATTAGTAGAAGTTAAAATGGAAACACATACAGTACATGGAGGCCTGTTGCTGCTGCAGTAATTCAATTTTTTTTAATTTGTGCTCTTTATTTATCTAATTACAATTTTACACTCTGTTTTGTTACACACACACACACACACACACACACACACACACACACACACACAACCTATTCATGCATAAATGGAGAGGTGTCAGAGTGAGTGGGTTGCTGGACCAGCGGTTTGGGGGGCTACCAGTCCACACTCCTGTACTTTGGTCCATACGGGGACTTGAACCAGCAACCCTCTGGTTTCCAACACAACTCCCTACGGACCGAGCTGCTTTCTCCCCAAAACCAGAACCGCTCGACAACTTTTTAACTTTCACCATTTGCACTTTATTCTCACTATTCTCGACATTTTCACTTCATTGAAATCGTCTTTGTCTCATTGTATTCTATGGGGGGGGGGGGGGTCGATGCAGCATAGTATTGCAATATTTTCACTTGCAATACTGTATTGATACCCAGATGCCAAGCATGGATCTTTTACTATATATTATATGTGTGTTGGTCAGTTTGTCCCGTTCTGCAGCGATAACATTGAAGATGAACAAAGAGAGAAATGTTTCTTTTTAGATGAAACAGATGTTGAGAAGTTTCCTTTTGGGGACGTCGTAAGATAAGATAAGAAAACCTTTATTTGTTCCACAGTGGGGAAATTGCGGTTTGCAACGCCAAAAATATGAGCAAAGATAGATAAGTGTACAAGATATAGCAAACTGTATTATACAATAAATTACACATGAATTAGTAAATTGCACTATGAAAATGAAAAATGATGAAAAATGAAAAATGACGCATGATAATGGCACATGGGATGTAGAAATTGGGAAAAATTAGAAGTTGGTAAAAAGGTTATACATTGCAATATATCGCAGATATATTCTCCTTAGATATATTCTTAGTATTCTTTGGATGTTATGGTTTCTTTGAACTCGTTGCTGGAGCCTTGTGGAATTAGTTTTTGGAAAGTATTTTTGTTATTTCCCAGTTTTTTGTTTTTTTTTAAAAGTACAGGGTCCATTACCTCGGTGAACTACCAGGTTACCAACACAATACATCCTCCCCCCTCTCTCCCCTCTCCACTTATCAGCAGAGTGATTAGTGTTGAAAGAGGCGTCACATGACCCGGCGATACGGGCTTAGTGCTCATGCACAAGTTGAAGGAGCCGATGGGATTGTGTGTCAGTGAAATTGAACCTCGTACGATTTTCACGTGACAAACTCAAACAGTTAGTCTGAGTTTAGGAGGTCCGGTAGCGCGACGTTCAGCCGAGCCGGTGCAGAGAGAGACCAGAAGCTCTGGACCACCATGGCGAGTAGGAACAAGAAACCAGGTGGGCAGCACCCGTGGGATACAGGCACACGGCAGGTGTTTTTTGTGGTTCGCTGGGCGGAAGTGGCGCCCACACTTGCAATTTAGGAAATATCTGGAAACTTGAATATAAGTCTCTCTCTCTCTCTCTCTTTCTCTGTTTCTTTGCAGTTGATGCTGATGAGATTAAGAGGCTGGGAAAGAGATTTAAGAAGCTCGACCTGGATAACTCCGGGTCCCTGAGCGTGGAGGAGTTCATGTCCTTACCCGAGCTCCAGCAGAATCCCCTCGTGCAGCGAGTCATCGACATATTCGACACCGACGGGAACGGAGAAGTCGACTTTAAAGGTAAATAAGTTATTTTCCTTTGTCCCTCTGAAATGTCCTCTGTTCTCTCTCTCTCTCTCTCTCTCTCTCTCTCTCTCTCTCTCTGTGTTAGAAAGTTTTTACTGTATCATCGCCGACTGACAAAAAGTGTATTAGATGAACATAACTTAAAGGTCCCATAAGAGTTCCTGGGAGCTTAAAAGATCCGAAATATCCCTTTAACCCTCGTGTTGCCATCCCGTCAAAATCGCAAGTCTTTTGGCGCTTTTTAATCAGAATTTTTATACTTTTTCTCACGTTTTTGTCCCTTTTTTTCAATGTTTGTCACTTTTTTTTGACGTTTTCAACACTATTTATGGTCAATAAACCTCATTTATAGGAAATTATACCTAATGTTTGAGTTAGAAAAGCAGAAATTAGGAATTATTGAGACTAAAATTAAAGGAATGGATGTTGATGGATAATCACAGACTGGAATATGTCAACTTTTACTCAATACTATTTCAAAAACCCTTACATTTTTCCCCCAAATGCTATAAAATTGCCCCAAAATTAATGAAAGTAGAGATTTGCGGGTCAGTTTGACCCGAGGACAACATGAGGGTTAGGGCTGTCACACTCGACTTCACTAAGGGCTGGACATGTTAAGTTTATTGACATGCTTTAATTATATTATTATTTCTCTCTCACAGTTTGGTGGACATAAAGTCCTGAAAAAGTTCCTTAGCCTTCATAGTAAAAAAGTGCCAAAAAAGGTTGTAAAAATCTACAAAAACTACTTAAAAAAAACAACGGCAAAAGTGGCAAAAGCTACAAAAACTAGGTGGGACATTTATTGGGAACCTGAATTAGTTTCGGTGTAATAAACCTCTTATCTTGTCTTATGTTCTCTCTTAACTAGAGCCCGACCGATACGATACAAATATCTGGTTATTTAAAAATCTGATATTCCGATATATTGGCAGATATGTATATACATACTGTATACATATGTATATATGTATACAGTATTTTGGAAATTGAATTCCTTAATTACATTTTCTTTGTAAATAAATAAATGTTCCTCCTTAAAATACAGGGGCATAAGTATACACCCCCCTATGTTAAAATACAGGGGCATAAGTATACACCCCCCTATGTTAAAATACAGGGGCATAAGTATACACCCCCCTATGTTAAAATACAAGGGGCATAAGTATACACCCCCCTATGTTAAAATACAGGGGGCATAAGTATACACCCCCTATGTTAAAATACAGGGGGCATAAGTATACACCCCCCTATGTTAAAATACAGGGGGCATAAGTATACACCCCCCTATGTTAAAATACAGGGGGCATAAGTATACACCCCCCCTATGTTAAAATACAGGGGGCATAAGTATACACCCCCCTATGTTAAAATACAGGGGGCATAAGTATACACCCCCCTATGTTAAAATACAGGGGGCATAAGTATACACCCCCCTATGTTAAAATACAGGGGGCATAAGTATACACCCCCCTATGTTAAAATACAGGGGGCATAAGTATACACCCCCTATGTTAAAATACAGGGGGCATAAGTATACACCCCCCTATGTTAAAATACAGGGGGCATAAGTATACACCCCCCTATGTTAAAATACAGGGAGCATAAGTATACACCCCCCTATGTTAAAATACAGGGGCATAAGTATACACCCCCCTATGTTAAAATACAGGGGGCATAAGTATACACCCCCCAATGTTAAAATACAGGGGGCATAAGTATACACCCCCTATGTTAAAATACAGGGGGCATAAGTATACACCCCCCTATGTTAAAATACAGGGGGCATAAGTATACACCCCCCTATGTTAAAATACAGGGGGCATAAGTATACACCCCCCCTATGTTAAAATACAGGGGGCATAAGTATACACCCCCCTATGTTAAAATACAGGGGGCATAAGTATACATCCCCCTATGTTAAAATACAGGGGGCATAAGTATACACCCCCCTATGTTAAAATACAGGGGTATAAGTATACACCCCCTATGTTAAAATACAGGGGGTATAAGTATACACCCCCCTATGTTAAAATACAGGGGCATAAGTATACACCCCCCTATGTTAAAATACAGGGGACATAAGTATACACCCCCCTATGTTAAAATACAGGGGCATAAGTATACACCCCCCTATGTTAAAATACAGGGGGCATAAGTGTACACCCCCCTATGTTAAAATACAGGGGGCATAAGTGTACACCCCCCTATGTTAAAATACAGGGGGCATAAGTATACATCCCCCTATGTTAAAATACAGGGGGCATAAGTATACACCCCCTATGTTAAAATACAGGGGGCATAAGTATACACCCCCTATGTTAAAATACAGGGGGCATAAGTATACACCCCCTATGTTAAAATACAGGGGGCATAAGTATACATCCCCCTATGTTAAAATACAGGGGGCATAAGTATACACCCCCTATGTTAAAATACAGGGGCATAAGTATACACCCCCTATGTTAAAATACAGGGGGCATAAGTATACACCCCCTATGTTAAAATACAGGGGGCATATGCAGCACATAGTTGGGCGTCATCCCCCCCCTCTCCCATGTAATAGTTTTTGTTTACAGTGTGGTGGTATTTGGTCTTGTATTGTAGTTTTTGTACTGATGTGGTCTTCTTTCCGTCGGCAGAGTTCATCGAAGGAGTCTCCCAGTTCAGCGTCAAAGGCGACAAGGAGCAGAAGCTGCGTTGTAAGTTTCCAACATTATGTCTATTTATTGTTAATTACTGGTGGGGGGGGGGGTCTCTGAAAATCTCCCAAAATTGAAAATCAACACTTTTGTTGACGCTTTTTATTGTTTTTTTTTAAACTTTTTCTTATGTTTTTGTCCCTTTTTTCAACACTTTTGATGCTTTGTTTTCAATGTTTGTCACTTTTTTTGATGTTTTCAACACTACGTAACATGAACTTATTAACTTTAGTTTTACAGTTATTTTTGGAATTTATGGTCAATAAACCTCATTTATAGGAAATTATTAAAATTAAAGGAATGGATGTTGATGATAATCACAGACTGGAATATGTCAACTTTTACTCAATACTATTTCAAAAACACTTCGATTTGTTTTACAATGCTATAAAATTGAATAAGACGCCCCAAAATTAATGAAAGTAGAGATTTGTACTTGGCAAAGAGCGTTGGGTGGAATCAATCATGTTATTTAGGGGAATTAAAAAGAACATTGATATAGGACAACATGAGGACAACATGGGGACAACATGAGGACAACATGAGGACAACATGAGGACAACATGGGGACGACATGAGGACAACATGGGGACAACATGAGGGCAACATGGGGACAACATGGGGACAACATGAAGACAACATGGGGGCAACATGAGGACAACATGGGGACAACATGAGGGCAACATGAGGACAACATGAGGGCAACATGAGGGCAACATGGGGACAACATGGGGACAACATGAAGACAACATGGGGAAGACATGAGGACAACATGGGGACAACATGAGGGCAACATGAGGGCAACATGAAGACAACATGAGGGCAACATGGGGACAACATGGGGACAACATGGGGACAACATGAGGGCAACATGGGGACAACATGGGGACAACATGAGGGCAACATGGGGACAACATGGGGACAACATGAGGGCAACATGGGGACAACATGGGGACAACATGGGGACAACATGGGGACAACATGGGGACAACATGGGGACAACATGGGGGCAACATGAGGACAACATGAGGGCAACATGAAGACAACATGAGGACAACATGAAGACAACATGAGGGTTAAAAAAATACATAAATCTGAGTTTGTTGTATTTTGACATAGACAGTATTTGTAATGACATGTTTTGTCTTAAAGACGCTGGGACACCTTCTCTCTGTCATGTTTAACGGAGGGGAACAGGAAACAGGAAGTAGATCAACAGCCTTCATGTGTTTTTCCTAATTATTTGATTTGATGCATATATCCCTCCTGTTGTCCTCGGGTCTAATCTGACCCCTTTAATAAATATCTATATCTGAAATATGAGTTTCTTTTTAACCAAATTACCACAAAAACATGGATCAGATTCCTTCCAACGCTCTTTATAAATACAACTGATCACTTTCATTCCTCTGATATTAACTATTAGTCACAATAATTCATAATTCCTGCTTTTTTAACTCTAATATTAGGTACAATTCTATATAAATGAGGGTTATTGACCATGGATTATTTAAATATTTAAATATCGCGATACTATGCTGTAGATTCCCCCCCCCCCCCCCACCTTTAGTTTTTAGGATCCTTTTGCTACGAACTTATTTTCCAAACTGATTGTTGTATCACTGTAAACACTGTCCCTGTAATTGTAAGTTTAGTTTTTGTATTAGTTTTGCTTTATTTTGTTATAACTCCTTTCACTATTCTGTTCCCTGTATCTCCCTTTTTTTTGTCTGTAAAGCGACCTTGAGTGATGAGAAAGGCGCTGTTAAATAAAATGTATTATTATTATTATTATTATTATTATTATTATTATTATTATTATTATTATTATTATTATTATTATTATCTAAAAGCTTTGCCCCAAAATAAACGTCCATGTCGCCCCCTGTGACCCCAGTTGCCTTCAGGATCTACGACATGGACAAAGACGGCTACATCTCCAACGGGGAGCTGTTCCAGGTCCTCAAGATGATGGTGGGCAACAACCTGAAGGACACCCAGCTCCAGCAGATCGTCGACAAAACCATCATCAACGCAGACAAGGACGGGGACGGCAGGATATCCTTCGAGGAGTTCTGTGCGGTGAGAGTTGATCCGAATACCCCCCCCCCCCCTTCCCCACCCCCCCAGAAGTCTTACAGGGGCGCGTGGCGGTCTTAGATTCCCTCCAGAAAAACGGCATTACGCGATCGCGTAATTCAACGCGTAATCGGCCGTAATCTCGCATTTTCATTGCAAAAAAAAGTCCCATACACTACCGGTCCAAAGTTTGGGGTAGAGTGCGGATCGGGCCGGATTTTTCTGTCCGAGCCCGACCCGCGTCCGACAGAGCAGTAACCGAACCCGACCCGAGCCCGACAGGCATTAAGATATTTCTGTCCGAGCCCGACCCGAGCCCGACAGTTAAAATCGCATTTGTTTCTCATACTAATGACACATGTACGTTTGTTTGTGTGGAAAGCCGCTTTTATTAAGCAATGGTAGGAAGGCATTGGGAAATGTCAACAGATGAGCACATCAATGCACAGCTGACTTTCCTTCGTCTTCAATAGTTTTAAAATCTCCTGCGGCCAACTTCTTTTTAACATCTTCCATCGTTGCGCTGCCACATGGAGCTTAATACGCACGTCTTTGGTTGTCACAGCACACAGGAAGACGGATGTTGGGGTAATATTTGACATTTATTTTAAGCTGTTTTAAATTCAAAATGTTCAATGCCTTATCGCGCTGATGTGACCGAGCCCGACCCGAACCCGAGCATCCTTTCTAAAAATCTGTCCGAACCCGGGTATCAATCCTCAAGTTTGGGGTCACATAGAAATTCCCATTGCACTCCATTGTAGACAGAATGCCAGCTGAGATCAGTTGCATTGTTTTTTTAACCAGGGCAGTAATCAGATTACATTATGTGCTTACATAATAGTAAAATGGTTCTCCAATGTTTTTCTAGTGTTTTATTTTTAAATGATAGATTAGTACACAGAATGTGCCTTTGGAACATTGGATGAATGGTTGCTGGTAATGGGCAATGTAGATATTGCATTAAAGATCAGCCCCCCCACCCAAATTAGCAGGTATTCTGTCTATAATGGAGTGGTATGGAAATGTAGAAGTGACCCCAAACTTTGGACCGGTAGTGTATATCTCAGCAGAGAGATGAAAAATGTTGCGTTTACTTCACGCGAGAGCGGCCGTTTTCCCCTGTTGCCATGGGAACGTCGTGAAGTGATGTAATCGCGCGACGGGACAAACGGTCTGTTTTTCCCGCGATTTCGTCGCATGGAACTGCGTGAATATCCCGCATATTCCAGCGCATTGTTTGACCCTTGTGTTGTCCTCGGGTCAAATTTGACCCATTTTCAATTTTTTCATCACATAAAATGGGCCTTCGAAATAAGCTGAAAATGTCATCGTTAGAAATGTCAAACAACTTTAGAACAAAAAATCCAAAAAAGGACCCACTACATTGAAAAAGTGACAATAATGTCAGAAAATGCCATGCTTTTTTTTCATGGTTGATGGGAAGACAATACAAGGCGTGCCGCATAATCAAGGATTTTTGCACCAATCGGTGAGATAACGGCATAAATAAAGCACGTAGCGATGTCTCCAAAGCAAGGCGTGCTGTGCACTGATATCTAACCAAACTCTCTGCTAATGGTTAAAACTGTAGACGTGCGTGCCGTCCATTCAAGGCATTACTGTAGCTTTAACTCTTTGGTGCCGGATGCTTCGCGCCGACACATGACATCTACCGCCGGTTACTGCGTCGCAACTCTGAACCTCCTGCCGGCCGCTGCGTGGCAGCATTTTGTATTCGTCGGTCTTTTCATGACGCGTGCAGCAGAGAACGCACTGTCATTGGTTCAAATGCACATGAGGCGGGTCTTGTTGGCCATTTAAAGCCATGTGACCACCAAACTGTACTGTGGTTTGCTGAAAATCATGTCAATCAACCAGACATACATGTGCGTTTGTTTATGAATTTTTGATAATAATAATCACTACTTTTAGCATGTATAGAGCAGCATATCTCCACCAGACTCCATGTAAATAATCAGTGATTTTAGCATGTATAGAGCAGCATATCTCCACCAGACTCCATGTAAATAATCAGTGATTTTAGCTTGTATAGAGCAGCATATCTCCACCAGACTCCATGTAAATAATCAGTGATTTTAGCATGTATAGAGCAGCATATCTCCACCAGACTCCATGTAAATAATCAGTGATTTTAGCTTGTATAGAGCAGCATATCTCCACCAGACTCCATGTAAATAATCACTACTTTTAGCGTGTATAGAGCAGCATATCTCCACCAGACTACATGTAAATAATCACTACTTTTAGCGTGTATAGAGCAGCATATCTCCACCAGACTCCATGTAAATAATCAGTGATTTTAGCGTGTATAGAGCAGCATATCTCCACCAGACTCCATGTAAATAATCAGTGATTTTAGCGTGTATAGAGCAGCATATCTCCACCAGACTCCATGTAAATAATCAGTGATTTTAGCATGTATAGAGCAGCATATCTCCACCAGACTAGTGTAGTTTGCTGAAAATCATGTCACTCAACCAGACTGTCCACATCCTCCTCTGTCGGAGACATTTTCTCGCTCGTCTCTCAATAATTCAAAAACAAACGCACATGTATGTCTGGTTGATTGACATGATTTTCAGCAAACTACAGTACATTTTGGTGGTCACATGGCTTTAAATGGCCAACAAGACCCGCCTCATGTGTATTTGAACCAATGACGGTGCGTTCTCTGCTGCACGCGTCATGAAAAGACCGACGAATACAAAATGCTGAACATACATTACGGGTCTCTCTGGTCGCTGCGGCAACCATTGTTGCTTGGTGTACAATAGCCCCTAAGCTCGCGTCCTCACTTGGTTTGAAGGGGTATACAAGGGGTTAATAAATGTAAAATGTGACCCTTGCTCCCTGTCGCCCCCTGCAGGTCGTTGGTGGGTTAGACATTCACATGGGGGGGTTGGGGGGGGGTAATAAATGTAAAACGTGACCCTTGCTCCCTGTCGCCCCCTGCAGGTCGTTGGTGGGTTAGACATTCACAAAAAGATGGTGGTGGACGTCTGAAAACGGGATTTTTCTTCCTCCATTTGCTGAAGATCTGCTTGAAGACGTCGTCCAGCAAAACGCTCAACGAAAGTATTTTGTCTGTGTAATGCCCCTCCCCCTCTCACCCTCTCACCCTCCACCCCCCTTCTCACCCCCCACCCCCCAATTGCCCCCCCCGAGCCTTCTGAAGCCAAACTTTCACCAAGTATTATCAAACAGGAACTCTCTGTGACTCGTCGCACTTTAGAAGCTGGCGGACGGCTTTTTAACGCAGAGCGACGGTTTCAGTTTGGTGGAGGAAAGCTGGTGTGTGTGTGTGTGTGTGTGTGTGTGTCTGGGTGTGTGTGTGTGTGTGTGTGTGTGTGTGTGTGTGTGTGTCTGTCTCTGTGTGTGTGTCTGGGTGTGTGTGTATGTGTGCATGTTCTGTACGTTTCACTGTTTTTTTCAAGGTATGTGGGTTTTTTATATTTATTTTGGTGTCATTGGTGTTTTTTTGTTCTTCTGGAGAATCAAAGCGAGTCGATCTTACAGGAAGTTAAAAACCTTATCGGGTGGGCGGAGTTAGCGAGTGGGCGGAGTGAATGGATAGGCGGGGTGATTGGGTGGGCGGGGTTAGCGGGTGGGCGGAGTTAGCGAGTGGGCGGAGTGAATGGATAGGCGGGGTTATTGGGTGGGCGGAGTTAACGGAGACTTTACTTGATTTTTAGAACAACACCCACACAGCATGAAGTGCCAACAAGACGTTGATTGACATGCAGTTGCGTTGCAGGTAAATCTGTGTCTTTGTTTTCGAGATGTAATTGTATTATTGAATGCATTATTTACACTTAAAGAGCCGCTTCATTCATGTTCGTCAGAAATCAAGAGCGAGATTGGTTTCTAAGCAACAGACATGGTTTCTTAGCAACAGACTTTGGCTTCCACGAGCGTCCATATTTGTCGCTTTTTCTTTTTTTTTAGCTTATTTTTGTGTGATCAGACTCGGACCCTTTAGACGTTGGCACGAACTTACAAGTCAGAAACTGTTAATTACGATTACTCGGACGTGGCGTGAACGCAACACGCCTGCTGTTGATGTCTCGGGTCGTCTTCGCAAAAAATAAACCGCTTCACACAATTTTATTTTGTAGATTTACTACACACAAATCTCCGTTTCGTGGGGAGAAAACATCGAACTTGTTGCAGTTTTTTTTACACTTTTGGTACATTTTAAAGGTAATTAAAGTAGTCAACATGCAGAAAATCACACATTTACACGCTGGATTTGTGAAAGTTAGAAACCGTAAAGTTGAACAAGCTGCGTGACTCTTTTTTTTTACAGTTTTTAAGACTTTTTAGTTTTTATTAAACTTACAAAAGTAAGTCCATGTTCTCGCGTTTTTACAACTGTAAGGGCTCCTGCACGCCGCCTGCGTCACACACACACGCACACCCAGACACACACACACACCCACACACACACACACACACACGCACACCCAGCACACACACACACACCCAGACACACA
Source organism: Etheostoma nigrum (assembly GCA_029931835.1). Lineage (NCBI taxonomy): Eukaryota > Metazoa > Chordata > Actinopteri > Perciformes > Percidae > Etheostoma > Etheostoma nigrum. The sequence goes on along the minus strand of CM057245.1, from coordinate 2,094,486 downwards.
CACACACACACACACACACACACACACACACACACACACACACCCAGACACACACACACACCCAGACACACACACACAACGCACACACACACACACACACACACACACGCGCCTGTGTTGGAAGCGTCTGCAGGCAACATAGAACAGGAAAACCCGTGTCATTTTGACACAAATACATTTAATAAATTACATTTGGATGTCTGAAAGTCTCTAGGTTTGGACATGATAATAAAGATATAAATGTAATTTAAAAAATAATAATAAATAGTTAATAGGATAGATTTTCAAATATTGCACCTGTCATACAAAATGAAATAACCTGTCGCCAATACTGCCGACGCTGTCTTTACTGTAATCAGATCAGTATATATATATATATATATATATATATATATATATATATATATATATATATATATACTGATCTGTTTAACATGAAGTATCCTACTTAAACTTAATGATTCTGATAAATGAATATTTTCAAAATAAAAGCGTCTACCATGCAGCTGGAGTCAGATCCTCTGATTTTGAAAGTGTCTCCATTTATCTTACTTTTACACTTTAGGCAAAAATACGGCAAAAAATGTCTCGTAGACTATTACATACACAGTACATACAGGGTGTGTATATTATATATATATATATATATATATATAATGAAGTATCCTACTGCTGGAGTGCAGTACGTCAATGGGAGACACACCCACTCTCTGAAAAGCCTTTAGCAGCTTATTTGGGGGTCTCCACTTCAGTGATGACGGGTGAAATAAAGAAAAACAAATAAATAAATAAATAAAAACCCGTTTCTTGTGTGCAGGACGTAGAAACCGCCTCGCAGGCAGTGTGCAGGGAGCCCAAGGTTCAGTAAAAACATCGGCCCGAGGTACGGCAGAGCTAGCAGAGACGAGACTGTAAGGGATTTTATTTTTATGTTTATTTTTATGTTTATTTTTTAATTTTTTGAAAACCCAGACACGGTAAAGTTGTGTAGTTGTAACCTGAATCTGTGCGTTTTGCAGCTCGTCTGCTTTGGACTTTTCACATCTTTACGCTCCGGCTTTTCTTTGGGAAGAAGCAAAGCTGAGGAGGAATATATTATATATATATATATATTAAAATAAAATACAATAAAAAACAACGTCTGTTTAACCGCTAACAAGCTGCTGCGCTCTGGTGTGAAGAACACCGCCGGCTTCTTCACCGACGCTCTCCTGAAGGACTTTTCCACCTGAAGCGGGAGACTGTGTGTGTGTGTGTGTGTGTGTGTGTGTGTGTGTGTGTGTGTGTGTGTGTGTGTGTGTGTGTGTGTGTGTGTGTGTGTGTGTGTGTGTGTGTGTGTGTGTGTGTGTGTGTGTGTGTGTGTGTGTGTGTGTGTTGCATGACGCGTGATCTCCTCGGCCCGTCGCTCACTGCATGTACATCAGATTTTAGGAAAAAGCTCTTAAAAGCTTTTAATTAAAGGTCTTTTTTTTTTTCCTTTTCTTTTCTTTCCAAAGCTGGTCTTGAAATTCAATGAAACGAGTGAAATGTCTTGCGAAAAATGCAAATAATCGACTTCTCGTGCATGCTTGTGTGTGTGTGTGTGTGTATATGTGTGTGTGTGTGTGTGTGTGTGTGTGTCTCGCCGGTTCAGTTTGACCACATGCATATTTGAATTTTTATACACTTCTACCATAAAATCGGTTTTCGGTGCATGTTCGATGATAGTTAGAGATCTTTAAAAAAAAAAATAAAAAAATAATTGAGCTTCTTCGATTTCAATTTCAAAATAATTGCTTATTTAGCTGTTCTAGTTTCTTATTTTTAACGTGTGGAAAATGGTGTCAGGGTGGGGGGGGGTGTCATCAGGGGTGTCGGACTGGGACGGGGGGGGCGGGGCATACAGGATTTACTGCTCGGCCCCTGTGTGTTATGATCAGATGATGTACAACATGGTGAGGATACGTAATCTTTAACATTTGTATTGTGTTTTATTAATTTTTTTTTGCATTTTCAGAGTTTTGGCTCATTTCATGAAATTCAGTGAGACCGTGTTGTGTTTACATATAAATAAATAAATAAATAAATAAATAATGGTGATGAATATAAAACATGAACATTTCAAGCATGTTGATGTTGCCAATAAAGGTTTAAACATTGGAAAAAAACAACTATAATCTTTAAATGTTTTGTTGTTTTTTTAGTCGCCTGCCACTCGCTCGTTGCCCACGACGACGGGCGGTTCCCTGCTGGTGTTGTTTTCAGGTGTGTTGGTTTTAAAGGGACGGGTGGGACGGGTGGGACGGGTGGGACGGGCGCCGCGGGGCTCCAGTCTTCTCGTTTTCACCTTTCCGTACGTACACACCGCCACCAACTTGAGCGTCCGTGTCCAGCCTGTCCCGCCGCTCCGTGTCCAGCCTGTCCCGCTGCTCCGTGTCCAGCCTGTCCCGCTGCTCCGTGTCTGTAGAAGCTAAAAGACCTAACAGTGTCCAGCCTGTCCCGCCGCTGCTCCGTGTCCAGCCTGGCCCGCTGCTCCGTGTCCAGCCTGTCCCGCTGCTCCGTGTCCAGCCTGTCCGCCGCTCCGTGTCCAGCCTGTCCCGCCGCTGCTCCGTGTCCGGCCTGTCCCGCCGCTGCTCCGTGTCCGGCCTGTCCCGCTGCTCCGTGTCCAGCCTGTCCCGCTGCTCCGTGTCCGGCCTGTCCCGCTGCTCCGTGTCCAGCCTGTCCGCCGCTCCGTGTCCAGCCTGTCCCGCCGCTGCTCCGTGTCCGGCCTGTCCCGCCGCTGCTCCGTGTCCGGCCTGTCCCGCCGCCGCTCCGTGTCCAGCCTGTCCCGCCGCCGCTCCGTGTCCAGCCTGTCCCGCCGCTCCGTGTCCAGCCTGTCCCGCCGCCGCTCCGTGTCCAGCCTGTCCCGCCGCTCCGTGTCCAGCCTGTCCCGCCGCTCCGTGTCCAGCCTGTCCCGCCGCCGCTCCGTGTCCAGCCTGTCCCGCCGCCGCTCCGTGTCCAGCCTGTCCCGCCGCCGCTCCGTGTCCAGCCTGTCCCGCTGCTCCGTGTCCAGCCTGTCCCGCCGCTCCGTGTCCAGCCTGTCCCGCTGGAACCTCTCGTCATCGAGGCCGCAGCTGCAGCACCAGCCTGTGATGCTCTCCGAGTTGATAACGGTCCTGGAGGGTGTCGTGAACCCAAAATCTGAGTACGACGTCTTCTCCGCAAATACAATACAGCAGCAGCCCCAAACACAATTACTCCGCCATGATCCATAATTATCCAATCATACACATAGAGGACAAGCGCGAAATATTTACGAAAGCGGGAATGCAATTCAGTTGCTCACAACACCGATTTGACCGATTGCGCTATACGAACGCCGCCATCGGATGTCTCATTTATAAGTGTCTCCGGATCTATTCTTGAAGGGAAAACCTCTTTTTCTTCTTCAACCTCGACCCTTTTTTCCAATGTTTTGTGTCTTAAAGGTCCCGTGGCATGAAAATGTCACTTTATGAGGTTTTTTGAACATTAATATGAGTCCCCCCAGCCTGCCTATGGCCCCCTATGAGCCCTGGGTATCCTGCTCTGCCTTTGAGAACATGAAAGCTCAGATGGAGATCTGGAATCTGCTCCTTATGAGGTTATAAGGGGCAAGGTTACCTCCCCTTTCTCTGCTTTGCCCGCCCAGAGAGAGAGAGAGACATTATGGCTTTCAAACAAGCAAAGTACCCCCCCCCCCCTGTATTTTAACATAGGGGGGTGTATACTTATGCCCCTGTATTTTAACATAGGGGGGTGTATACTTATGCCCCCTGTATTTAAACATAGGGGGGTGTATACTTATGCCCCCTGTATTTTAACATAGGGGGGTGTATACTTATGCCCCCTGTATTTTAACATAGGGGGGTGTGTACTTATGCCTCCTGTATTTTAACATAGTGGGGTTTATACTTATGCCCCCTGTATTTTAACATAGGGGGTGTATACTTATGCCCCTGTATTTTAACATAGGGGGGTGTGTACTTATGCCTCCTGTATTTTAACATAGGGGGGTGTGTACTTATGCCCCCTGTATTTTAACATAGGGGGTGTATACTTAAGCCCCCTGTATTTTAACATAGGGGGGTGTATACTTATGCCTCCTGTATTTTAACATAGGGGGGTGTGTACTTATGCCCCCTGTATTTTAACATAGGGGGTGTATACTTATGCCCCCTGTATTTTAACATAGGGGGTGTATACTTATGCCCCCTGTATTTTAACATAGTGGGGTTTATACTTATGCCCCCTGTATTTTAACATAGGGGGGTGTATACTTATGCCCCTGTATTTTAACATAGGGGGGTGTATACTTATGCCCCCTGTATTTTAACATAGGGGGGTGTATACTTATGCCCCCTGTATTTTAACATAGTGGGGTGTATACTTATGCCCCCTGTATTTTAACATAGGGGGGTGTATACTTATGCCCCCTGTATTTTAACATAGTGGGGTTTATACTTATGCCCCCTGTATTTTAACATAGTGGGGTTTATACTTATACCCCCTGTATTTTAACATAGGGGGGTGTATACTTATGCCCCTGTATTTTGACATAGGGCGGTGTATACTTATGCCCCTGTATTTTAACATAGGGCGGTGTATACTTATGCCCCCTGTATTTTAACATAGGGGGGTGTATACTTATGTCCCTGTATTTTAACATAGGGCGGTGTATACTTATGTCCCCTGTATTTTAACATAGGGGGGTGTATACTTATGTCCCTGTATTTTAACATAGGGCGGTGTATACTTATGCCCCCTGTATTTTAACATAGGGGGGTGTATACTTATGTCCCTGTATTTTAACATAGGGCGGTGTATACTTATGCCCCTGTATTTTAACATAGGGCGGTGTATACTTATGCCCCCTGTATTTTAACATAGGGGGGTGTATTCTTATGCCCCCTGTATTTTAACATAGGGGGGTGTATACTTATGCCCCTGTATTTTAACATAGGGGGGTGTATACTTATGCCCCTGTATTTTAACATAGGGCGGTGTATACTTATGCCCCTGTATTTTAACATAGGGCGGTGTATACTTATGCCCCCTGTATTTTAACATAGGGGGGTGTATTCTTATGCCCCCTGTATTTTAACATAGGGGGGTGTATACTTATGCCCCTGTATTTTAACATAGGGCGGTGTATACTTATGCCCCTGTATTTTAACATAGGGCGGTGTATACTTATGCCCCCTGTATTTTAACATAGGGGGGTGTATTCTTATGCCCCCTGTATTTTAACATAGGGGGGTGTATACTTATGCCCCTGTATTTTAACATAGGGGGGTGTATTCTTATGCCCCTGTATTTTAACATAGGGGGTGTATACTTATGTCCCCTGTATTTTAACATAGGGGGGTGTATTCTTATGCCCCCTGTATTTTAACATAGGGGGGTGTATACTTATGCCCCTGTATTTTAACATAGGGGGGTGTATACTTATGCCCCTGTATTTTAACATAGGGGGTGTATACTTATGCCCCCTGTATTTTAACATAGGGGGGTGTATACTTATGCCCCTGTATTTTAACATAGGGGGGTGTATTCTTATGCCCCCTGTATTTTAACATAGGGGGGTGTATACTTATGCCCCCTGTATTTTAACATAGGGGGTGTATACTTATGCCCCCCTGTATTTTAAGGAACAACATTTATTTATGATACATTATTCATTCACAAAGAAAACTGGTGTCCTTAAAGGTCGGATTTTCCTAATTTTTTAATTAAGGCATTAAGATCAATTTCCAAAAGATGATTTTTTTTTTAATCCTCTTTTTAGTCAACTTAAGCACGGATTCCTATACCCACGAGCAGCGCTGTAGTCCAGTTCATAAAGCTGTTCCATCTCTGGTTTGGTTGAAACTAATCCTTTACACACTAATGTACACGATAAATAATACTGATTATTTCCATGGAGTCTGGTTTGGGGATTTCAGGGCTGCTGTGTGTTAGAGAGATATTAGCAGCTAAATGTATTACATAAAACATTTATATCAGTTAAATGGTCATGACCGTAAGAACCAGATCCAGGGTACAAGCGTCAGAAATGGGTTTCCTCGGGAGGGGGGGTGGGCTTCCCTTAGAGATAGGGTGAGAAGCTCAGTCATCCGAGAGGAGCTCGGAGTAGAGCCGCTGCTCCTTCATGTTGAGGTGGTTCGGGCATCTGGTAAGGATGCCTCTTGGGGGGGTCCCTAGGGAGGTGGTCCCGGCACGTCCAGCTGGGAGGAGGCCTAGGGGAAGACCCAGGACTAGGTGGAGGGACGTCCAGCTGCGAGGAGACCTTGGGGAAGACCCAGGACTAGGTGGAGGGACGTCCGCACGCACAATAAGTGCTCAAAATGAGTTTAAAGTGAGAAAAAAGTCTGAATTCTGAGTGTAAAGTGAGAAAAATGTCTGAATTCTGAGTTTAAAGTGAGAAAAATGTCTGAATTCTGAGTGTAAAGTGAGAAAAATGTCTGAATTCTGAGTTTAAAATTAGAAAAACGTCTCAATTCTGAGTTTAATGTGAGAAGAACGTCTGAATTCTGAGTTTAATGTGAGAAGAACGTCTGAATTCTGAGTTTAAAGTAGAAAAAAATGTCTGAATTCTGAGTTTAAAGTGAGAAAAATGTCTGAATTCTGAGTTTAAAATGAGAAAAATGTCTGAATTCTGAGTTTAAAGTGATAAAAATGTCTAAATTTGGATTCACAAGTGACCCTAATCCTCTTCCTTTATGTCTCGGATCACATAACACATCCCATAATAACAGAAACGGGATGAAATCAACAATAAAAAGCTTTATTGACAGGAAGACTTTCAGATCCGTTAAAGTGCTTTAAAGAAAACCAAGAAAACAAACCGGTTGAGAAAGTGAGTTGTCGTGTTCATAATCTACAAATAAATGAGAAATTAATCTGACTAGTAGAAGATTTCAGATTCATTGTATAAATGACACGAATTAAGAGCCAAAGCTGACATGACAGGTGACTTCAGATTATTGTTAAATCCAAAATATGTGTGTCAGGTTGGGGCCGGTGCGTCAGGTCAGGGCCGGTGTGTCTCCATCGGGGCCGGTGTGTCTCCATCGGGGCCGGTGCGTCAGGTCTGGGCCGGTGTGTCTCCGTCGGGGCCGGTGTGTCAGGTCGGGGCCGGTGTGTCAGGTTGGGGCCCGCGCATCTCCGTTGGGGCCGGTGTGTCAGGTTGGGGCCCGCGCGTCTCCGTTGGGGCTGGTCTGTCAGGTCAGGGCCGGTCTGTCAGGTCGGGGCCGGTGTGTCTCCGTCGGGGCCGGTGTGTCAGGTCAGGATCGGTCTGTCAGGTCGGGGCCCGCGCGTCACCGTCGGGGCCGGTGTGTCAGGTCGGGGCCGGTGTGTCTCCGTCGGGGCCGGTCTGTCAGGTCGGGGCCGGTGTGTCTCCGTCGGGGCCGGTGCGTCAGGTCGGGGCTGGTGTGTCTTCGGGGCCGGTGTGTCTTCGGGGCCGGTGTGTCTTCGGGGCCGGTGTGTCAGGTTGGGGCCGGTGTGTCTCCGTCGGGGCCGGTGTGTCTCCGTCGGGGCCGTTGTGTCAGGTCGGGGCCGGTGTGTCTCCGTCGGGGCCGGTGTGTCAGGTCGGGGCCGGTGTGTCTCCGTCGGGGCCGGTGTGTCAGGTCGGGGCCGGTGTGTCTCCGTCGGGGCCGGTGCGTCAGGTCGGGGCCGGTGTGTCAGGTCGGGGCCGGTGTGTCTCCGTCGGGGCCGGTGCGTCAGGTCGGGGCTGGTGTGTCTTCGGGGCTGCTGTGTCAGGTCGGGGCCGGTGCGTCAGGTCGGGGCCGGTGTGTCTCCGTCGGGGCCGGTGCGTCAGGTCGGGGCTGGTGTGTCTTCGGAGCCGGTGCGTCAGGTCGGGGCTGGTGTGTCAGGTCGGGGCCCGGGGGTTCCCGGAGGCCTGCAGACGCTGTCGTCTTCTCTCCATCGCCTGCTGCTTCTTCAGCTCGATCTCCGCCGCCGAACATTGACCTACAACTGCAGAGAAAACACATATATACATAAATATACACATATATACATAAATATACATATATACACACATATACACACTCACCTAAAAGATTATTAGGAACACCTGTTCAATTTCTCATTAATGCAATTATCTAATCAACCAATCACATGGCAGTTGCTTCAATGCATTTAGGGGTGTGGTCCTGGTCCAGACCATCTCCTGACCTGGTCCAGACCATCTCCTGACCAGGTCCAGACCATCTCTTGACCAGGTCCAGACCATCTCCTGACCTGGTCCAGACCATCTCCTGACCTGGTCCAGACCATCTCCTGAACTCCAGACTGAATGTCGGAATGGGAAAGAAAGGTGATTTAAGACATTCTGAGCGTGGCATGGTTGTTGGTGCCAGACGGGCCGGTCTGCTCAGTTACTGGGATTTACACCCACAACCATTTCTAGGGTTTACAAAGAATGGTGTGAAAAGGGAAAAACACCCAGCATGCAGCAGTCCTGGGGGGACGGGGGACGGGGGGATGCCTTGTTGATGCTAGAGGTCAGAGGAGAATGGGCCGACCGATTCAAGCTGATAGAAGAGCAACTTTGACTGAAATAACCACTCGTTACAACCGAGGTGCAGCAAAGCATTTGTGAAGCCACAACACGCACAACCTTGAGGCGGATGGGCTACAACAGCAGAAGACCCCCCCGGGTACCACTCATCTCCACTACAAATAGGAAAAAGAGGCTACAATCTGCAAGAACTCACCAAACCTGGACAGTTGAAGACTGGAAAAATGTTGCCTGGTCTGATGAGTCTGGTTTCTGTTGAGACCTTCAGATGGTAGAGTCAGAATGAGACCATGGATCCATCATGCCTTGTTACCACAGTGCAGGCTGGTGGTGGTGGTGTAATGGTGTAGGGGATGTTTTCTTGGCACACTTTAGGCCCCTTAGTGCCAGTTGGGCATGGTTTAAATGCCCCGGCCTACCTGAGCATTGTTTCTGACCATGTCCATCCCTTTATGGCCACCATGTACCCGTCCTCTGATGGCTACTTTCAGCAGGATAATGCACCATGTCACAAAGCTCACATCATTTCAAATTGGTTTCTTGAACATGACAATGAATTCACTGGACTAAAATGGCCCCCCCAGTCACCAGATCTCAACCTGGACTAAAATGGCCCCCCCAGTCACCAGATCTCAACCCAATAGAGCATCTTTGGGATGTGGTGGAACGGGAGCTTCGTGCCCTGGATGTGCATCCCACAAATCTCCATCAACTGCAAGATGCTATCCTCTCAATATGGGCCAACATATAATATAATATAATATATATATATATATATATATATATATATATATATATATATATACACACACGTAGAATGTAGAATTAGGCAGTTCTGAAGGCGAAAGGGGGTCAAACACAGTCTTAGTATGGTGGTCCTTATAATCCTATAGGTGAGTGTACACATATCTATATATCTATCTATCTATATATACATAAATATATACACATACACACATACATATATACTGTACATAAATATATATACATACTGTACATATCATCAAGCAAGCCCCGTGTTATTGTGCGGCAAAAGCGCGGCGTATTTTGAAATACTGCGCCCCCCCGCCCCCGTTTTTGTTGATTTTTGTAAACGTTTTGTTATTTTACGTTTTTGGCTTACCTCCAAGTTTTTGCCTCGTATTTTTTTTAGCTTTTTTCAACGTTTTTGCCTCGTTTCCCCAGGTTTGTGTTGCTAAATATTTATTGATCCCTATAAAATGGTAAATTCTAGTGTTCCAGCAGCAAAATCAGTCACACAGCACAGAATATAAATATAAATGAAATACTAGGATACAATATACATGTAATAATAATAATAATAATAATAAAATATTTGAATATATACAAACTGGGAATACAAAAACTGCTTAAATAGATGATAAATATGTAAATAAACCTAGTGTGCAGGATGCACTTAGACCAGTATTGTGGCGTCTCAGAGTCTTACCTTTGCCGGTTACCATAGAAACTGTGTTGCTTGGTTTCTTAAAGGTGAACTGGTCGTGGCGGGCGTTTCCGCGCGGCACCGACTGGACCAGGCCGCCCCCCCGCACGCACCGCGAGGCGTTTGTGGAGCTGGAAGAATTTAGAGAGACATAACCAGCGGCCAATGAGGGGAGACGTGTTGTTGGGGTCGGCGTCTGGTTTTTGGGGGCGGGAGCTTGCTGATTGGCCGGCAGTAGCTTCCTGTTGGACGGCTGCAGCGCCGCTCTCTGCTCGGCGGGGAGTCCGGCGGCGGCGACGCCCTCCGGGCCCTGGATCTGGTTCTCCAGGTCGTCGCACATCTCACACAGCAGGTGGTCGTCCCAGGCCGGGTCGTCCCACGCCGGGTCGGACGAGAAGAACGCCAACAGGTCCTCGTCCGGGACGTCGGGGACAGCCGGCGCCGCGCCGCGAGACGAATCCGCCGCCGGCTTTGTCGGGAAGCGCTGAGCCGCGTTCGCAGCGGATGAGTTTGATGCTGTCGTGTTGTCATGGGGACGAGTCCCGGGATGGAAAGGCGGTTGTTGCGGATGCGAGGGACGCCGAGGGACTTTGGCGGGTGAGAACCTGCTCCGCCGAGCGTCCCGGTCCGATTCTTTCACACCGTAATCCACCTTCGAGTTCGCCCACGTGCCCGTCTGCGTTCTTCCGACAGAGAAACTCGGATTGGACTCCAGTTTGAAAGTCGTCCTTTGGCGCACGCCGTCCTTTTTGACGTCGGAAACGGCTGATTGGACGACTTTAGCCGCCGGACTTTCCCTGCGATACGGATCCGTCGCCACGGCGAGGGTTTTCTGGGTGGAACAGCGCGCGGGAGCCGTGAAGTTCTGCGGGTTTTGGGTCATCTCCAACACTAGAGAGTCATTCAGCAAGTCGTCCTCCCAGTCGTCCTCGAACTCGTCGTTCGCCGAAGCGCCTTTGGCGCGCGGCGTGGACACGCCAGAAGACGGGAGGAGCGAGGAAGCCGCCGCCGCCGGTTTCCCAGAAGCCTCTTTGGCTGCAGGTTTGCCTTGCGACGGCGGAGCGGACGAAGCCATCTGACTCAGATATCCGCTCACGGGTTGGGTCGGGGCGTCAAACAGGACGTCCAAATCGTCTTCCACGGGCGGCGCAACGTCTATCGCCGCCGCCGCCGCCTTCGTGGTTGGCGGGCAGTCTACGGGAGGCGGGGGTGAGAAGTCGAAATCCAAGATGTTCTCCGACAGGAGCTCCAGGTTCTGGTCCTCCGATAGGAGCTCCAAGTTCTGGTCCTCCGTCAGGAGCTCCAGGTTCTGGTCCTCCGTCAGGAGCTCCAGGTTCTGGTCCTCCGACAGGAGCTCCAGGTTCTGGTCCTCCGACAGGAGCTCCAGGTTCTGGTCCTCCGACAGGAGCTCCAGGTTCTGGTCCTCCGACAGGAGCTCCAGGTTCTGGTCCTCCGTCGCCGCGTCGTCGTCCTGATGGAACATGTTGAAGTCAAACTGTTTGGCGAGCTTCAGCAGGTCGTCCACGCCGTTCGGCCTGCGACAAAATAATAAATATAATAATAATAATATTAATAATAATAATACATTTCATTTAAAGGCGCCTTTCTCACACACACACACACACACACACACACACACACACACACACAGTCAGTTTCTCTCTCACTCACACACACACACACAGACAGTCTCTCTCTCTCTCACACACACACACACACACTCACACACACACACACACACTCACACACACACACACACACACTCACACACACACACTCACACACACACACACAGACAGTCTCACATACAGACACACACACACAGCTCTCTCTCTCTCTCTCACACTCACACTCACACACACAGACAGACGCAGTGTCAAACACACACACACAGTCTCTCTCTCACACACACACACACACACAAACACACAGTCTCTCTCTCACACACACACACACACACACACACACACACACACACACACAGACAGACAGACAGACAGACAGACAGACAGACAGACAGACAGACAGACAGACAGACAGACAGTCACACACACACAGTCTCTCTCTCTCTCTCTCTCTCTCTCTCTCTCTCTCTCTCTACACACACACACACACACACTTGTACTTGTTGCTTCCTCTGAAACCTACCTCGGGGACTTCTTCTTGGGTTTGGGAACCCGGACATCCGGCGTGCAGGGAATGGCGGCGCTGTCTCCGATCCACTGCTGCAGGGTTGGCTCGGCAACCGTCGGCCTGCCATGCTTCAGAGAGACGAAGAAGAGCTGTTTACTGGCTCCCAATGTGCTGTCTGACAACACACATCACATGACCATTCACACACACTGGGCATGTGCGTGCCGGCGTAAACAGGAAGTAGATTGTCTGACATTACTACGCTGTTGAATGCCCTCCCCCATAGTTAGAATAGAGAGAGATATTTAGAATTTCTCCCCCTTTGAAAAATATTAAAGACAACCCACTGCTAGAGCCCGACTGATATATCGGCAGGCCGATATTATTGGCCAATATCAGGCATTAACCAGCATTAATAATGGCCGATATTTATAAAATAATGAATGATTCTGATAAATGAATATCTAAAAAATAAAAACGGACGGTCAACGTTGCATAGTCTGTCCACCAGAGGACGCTCTACAACGTCCCTGTTAGTGATGGCGTTGCATAGTCTGTCCACCAGAGGACGCTCTACAACGTCCCTGTTAGTGATGGCGTTGCATGGTCTGTCCACCAGAGGACGCTCTACAACGTCCCTGTTAGCGATGGCGTTGCATGGTCTGTCCACCAGAGGACGCTCTACAACGTCCCTGTTAGCGATGGCGTTGCATAGTCTGTCCACCAGAGGACGCTCTACAACGTCCCTGTTAGTGATGGCGTTGCATAGTCTGTCCACCAGAGGACGCTCTACAACGTCCCTGTTAGTGATGGCGTTGCATAGTCTGTCCCCCAGAGGACGCTCTACAACGTCCCTGTTAGTGATGGTGTTGCATAGTCTGTCCCCCAGAGGACGCTCTACAACGTCCCTGTTAGTGATGGCGTTGCATAGTCTGTCCACCAGAGGACGCTCTACAACATCCCTGTTAGTGATGGCGTTGCATAGTCTGTCCCCCAGAGGACGCTCTACAACGTCCCTGTTAGTGATGGCGTTGCATAGTCTGTCCACCAGAGGACGCTCTACAACGTCCCTGTTAGTGGTGGCGTTGCATAGTCTGTCCCCCAGAGGACGCTCTACAACGTCCCTGTTAGTGATGGTGTTGCATAGTCTGTCCCCCAGAGGACGCTCTACAACGTCCCTGTTAGTGATGGCGTTGCATAGTCTGTCCACCAGAGGACGCTCTACAACGTCCCTGTTAGTGATGGCGTTGCATAGTCTGTCCCCCAGAGGACGCTCTACAACGTCCCTGTTAGTGATGGCGTTGCATAGTCTGTCCACCAGAGGACGCTCTACAACGTCCCTGTTAGTGATGGCGTTGCATAGTCTGTCCCCCAGAGGACGCTCTACAACGTCCCTGTTAGTGATGGCGTTGCATAGTCTGTCCCCCAGAGGACGCTCTACAACGTCCCTGTTAGTGATGGCGTTGCATAGTCTGTCCACCAGAGGACGCTCTACAACGTCCCTGTTAGTGATGGCGTTGCATAGTCTGTCCACCAGAGGACGCTCTACAACGTCCCTGTTAGTGATGGCGTTGCATAGTCTGTCCACCAGAGGACGCTCTACAACGTCCCTGTTAGTGATGGCGTTGCATAGTCTGTCCACCAGAGGACGCTCTACAACGTCCCTGTTAGTGATGGCGTTGCATAAATTGTCCACCAGATATATTTATCAGAACTAATATATTTTGATGTTTTGATGTGACAATAAAACAAATTACAAACAATATAATTATTTTATTGAGAACTCATAAATAACTAATGTTAGGGAAATCTGTTTTGTTACAAATTCGATGAATTTTATTTTATTTTTTTAATATAAATCAGCCGATATATCGGCATATCGGATTTTTAAATAACCAAATATTTTGGTCGGTCTTAAAATCCTTTATCGGTCGGGCTCTACCCCCCACCCAAAAAGAGTAAAATTAACCCTTCAGGGGGCTCAAAACTTTCTTAGTAGTTACTTCTTCCATGGGAGAGTATACACGCCATTACAAAACGTTATATATATATATAAATAAATAAATTAAATATATAAAATGACTGACCTTTGGAGCGATCCTGTTAACGATCTCTGAGATGTTCACAACTCCAACCGGCGGTTTCTTGCCTCTTTTACCTGAAGAGAAACTCAGAATCACCGTGCGGCTCAAAACCAGCTTCTTTAGTTTGTCCAAATGTCCCCAAAACAACAAAAAAAAAATCAACCTTCAGCTGTAAATCTGCCAAAGACGTTACATCCACAGCGGGATATGTGGAGGAAAAAGCTTATTTGGCATAATGTTCCTTGACAACAGCTAAGTGGGTCACTTATATAACTTGTTGATACACTGTTGCTTTGCTGTATTCATTGTTTTGTGTTTCATTTATCAATTGTATAACCTGTTTACTCCATGTTTTTGAGAGCCACCGAGCTCGGGTTTCGAGTTGAGCTCACATATTTTGAGAGCGGCCTTCCTGTTTCGAAAACAAGCTTTCAGAGCAGGACACCTGCTCACAGAGGATGGGCTGAGAGTAAGGGATTGGCCGTCCTTGCTCGCTCCCGATCCTTTGTCTTACTAGAGAATAAAAGACGGGGAGTCCCTCGGTCTGGCAGAGTCTGCTGCGGGTCGCGTACGGACGCCCAGCCACGTTGATGCTGCTCTGCTCGGACTGACGGCTCTCCAGTCCTGTGTCAAGGTAAGAGCTCTAAAGTAGTGTTAGCTTAGCATCACGTGTTGAGTGTATGTGCATGCTTGTTGCCCTGCTGTATTCTGTAGCAGAATAAAAAGACACGTTTATTCTAGCAGAGACAGCGTTCGAGTCTTTGTTTGCAAAGTAGTGTTCACTTTGCATCACGTGTTGATGGTGTGAGCGTGTGCTCGCAGCTTCACGGTGTTCTGTGGGGAATAAAGGGGCAAATTATTCTAGCAGAAACAGTGTTTGAGTGTTTTTGTTTGCAGCCGACCACCCCCCCGATCCTGTATAAAGATTTCATAAAACAGTATAAAACACAGAGAAGTGGCCAGAAACATCAACTATTCAGTCACTTAGAGCTGCAACTCCCTGCTGTCAGCGTGTTAGATGTGAATATTGTCCTAGTGTCTTTTCTCCCCTGGGACAGGAAGCTGAATATCTTTGTGATGCGGACAAAACGAGACGTTTGACGACGTTGTCTTGGGCTTTTTGGGAAACACAGATCCATATTTTTTTTTACCATTTCCTGACGTTTTAAAGCCAGTTCCGACTGTCAGTGCCCGATGTGAGTCGCGCATGCGTCGCGACGAGTTAGCATATAAGATGCTAACGAGAGACTTCTGTAATGTCAACACAGTAAAAATGGACCTACTTAACCAAGCTGGTTCACTGCTAGCTTAGCTACAAGTTAGCATCAAACACAACAAAGGCTGTCAGCTGAATGGTGTTTTGAGCTAATGTTAGCATAGCATCAACCATAGATAGCTACAACGTTTCTGAAATGATTCCCATCTCCTGTTATTGTTCGTGATGATAAAGTTTATTATTTCATGGATTTCACTAATTTCAATATGACAGTTATGTCGTAATCCGGTTAAATCTGAGCATGCTCGACTCAAATCTGACTCCTCCCCGATGTGAGATTTGAGTCGAGCATGCTCAGATTTAACCCTCAGGTTGTCCTCGGTTGAAATTCTCACAAAAAAATGGGCCGTCGAATAAGCGCTGAAAATGTCAACATTAAAAATATCAAAAAACGTTGGAAAAAAACACCCAAAAACATTAAATAAAAACTCCCAAAAACATAACAAAACTCCCAAAAACATTAAAAAAACTCCCAAAAACATGAAAAAGCGATAATATTGTTGAACGTTGGAGGCTACGCAGCGTCCCTGACTAAGAGACGCGCGTTGGAGGCTACGCAGCGTCCCTGACTAAGAGACGCGCGTTGGAGGCTACGCAGCGTCCCTGACTGAAGAGGCTACAGCGCGCTTGGAGGCTACGCAGCGTCCCTGACTATAGAGACGCGCGTTGGAGGCTACGCAGCGTCCCTGACTAAGAGACGCGCGTTGGAGGCTACGCAGCGTCCCTGACTAAGAGACGCGCGTTGGAGGCTACGCAGCGTCCCTGACTAAGAGACGCGCGTTGGAGGCTACGCAGCGTCCCTGACTTAGAGACGCACGTTGGAGGCTACGCAGCGTCCCTGACTAAGAGACGCGCGTTGGAGGCTACGCAGCGTCCCTGACTAAGAGACGCGCGTTGGAGGCTACGCAGCGTCCCTGACTTAGAGACGCACGTTGGAGGCTACGCAGCGTCCCTGACTAAGAGACGCGCGTTGGAGGCTACGCAGCGTCCCTGACTAAGAGACGCGCGTTGGAGGCTACGCAGCGTCCCTGACTTAGAGACGCACGTTGGAGGCTACGCAGCGTCCCTGACTAAGAGACGCGCGTTGGAGGCTACGCAGCGTCCCTGACTAAGAGACGCGCGTTGGAGGCTACGCAGCGTCCCTGACTTAGAGACGCACGTTGGAGGCTACGCAGCGTCCCTGACTAAGAGACGCGCGTTGGAGGCTACGCAGCGTCCCTGACTAAGAGACGCGCGTTGGAGGCTACGCAGCGTCCCTGACTTAGAGACGCGCGTTGGAGGCTACGCAGCGTCCCTGACTAAGAGACGCGCGTTGGAGGCTACGCAGCGTCCCTGACTAAGAGACGCGCGTTGGAGGCTACGCAGCGTCCCTGACTTAGAGACGCACGTTGGAGGCTACGCAGCGTCCCTGACTAAGAGACGCGCGTTGGAGGCTACGCAGCGTCCCTGACTAAGAGACGCGCGTTGGAGGCTACGCAGCGTCCCTGACTTAGAGACGCACGTTGGAGGCTACGCAGCGTCCCTGACTAAGAGACGCGCGTTGGAGGCTACGCAGCGTCCCTGACTAAGAGACGCGCGTTGGAGGCTACGCAGCGTCCCTGACTAAGAGACGCGCGTTGGAGGCTACGCAGCGTCCCTGACTAAGAGACGCGCGTTGGAGGCTACGCAGCGTCCCTGACTAAGAGACGCGCGTTGGAGGCTACGCAGCGTCCCTGACTAAGAGACGCGCGTTGGAGGCTACGCAGCGTCCCTGACTAAGAGACGCGCGTTGGAGGCTACGCAGCGTCCCTGACTAAGAGACGCGCGTTGGAGGCTACGCAGCGTCCCTGACTAAGAGACGCGCGTTGGAGGCTACGCAGCGTCCCTGACTAAGAGACGCGCGTTGGAGGCTACGCAGCGTCCCTGACTAAGAGACGCGCGTTGGAGGCTACGCAGCGTCCCTGACTTAGAGACGCGCGTTGGAGGCTACGCAGCGTCCCTGACTAAGAGACGCGCGTTGGAGGCTACGCAGCGTCCCTGACTAAGAGACGCGCGTTGGAGGCTACGCAGCGTCCCTGACTAAGAGACGCGCGTTGGAGGCTACGCAGCGTCCCTGACTAAGAGACGCGCGTTGGAGGCTACGCAGCGTCCCTGACTAAGAGACGCGCGTTGGAGGCTACGCAGCGTCCCTGACTGGACGCGCGTTGGAGGCTACGCAGCGTCCCTGACTAGAGACGCCGTTGGAGGCTACGCAGCGTCCCTGACTAAGAGACGCGCGTTGGAGGCTACGCAGCGTCCCTGACTAAGAGACGCGCGTTGGAGGCTACGCAGCGTCCCTGACTAAGAGACGCGCGTTGGAGGCTACGCAGCGTCCCTGACTAAGAGACGCGCGTTGGAGGCTACGCAGCGTCCCTGACTTAGAGACGCACGTTGGAGGCTACGCAGCGTCCCTGACTAAGAGACGCGCGTTGGAGGCTACGCAGCGTCCCTGACTAAGAGACGCGCGTTGGAGGCTACGCAGCGTCCCTGACTAAGAGACGCGCGTTGGAGGCTACGCAGCGTCCCTGACTAAGAGACGCGCGTTGGAGGCTACGCAGCGTCCCTGACTTAGAGACGCACGTTGGAGGCTACGCAGCGTCCCTGACTAAGAGACGCGCGTTCGTTGGAGGCTACGCAGCGTCCCTGACTAAGAGACGCGCGTTGGAGGCTACGCAGCGTCCCTGACTAAGAGACGCGCGTTGGAGGCTACGCAGCGTCCCTGACTAAGAGACGCGCGTTGGAGGCTACGCAGCGTCCCTGACTAAGAGACGCGCGTTGGAGGCTACGCAGCGTCCCTGACTAAGAGACGCACGTTGGAGGCTACGCAGCGTCCCTGACTAAGAGACGCACGTTGGAGGCTACGCAGCGTCCCTGACTTAGAGACGCACGTTGGAGGCTACGCAGTGTACCTGACTAAGAGACGCGCGTTGGAGGCTACGCAGCGTCCCTGACTAAGAGACGCGCGTTGGAGGCTACGCAGCGTCCCTGACTAAGAGACGCACGTTGGAGGCTACGCAGCGTCCCTGACTTAGAGACGCACGTTGGAGGCTACGCAGCGTCCCTGACTAAGAGACGCACGTTGGAGGCTACGCAGCGTACCTGACTTAGAGACGCACGTTGGAGGCTACGCAGCGTCCCTGACTAAGAGACGCACGTTGGAGGCTACGCAGCGTCCCTGACTAAGAGACGCGCGTTGGAGGCTACGCAGCGTCCCTGACTAAGAGACGCGCGTTGGAGGCTACGCAGCGTCCCTGACTAAGAGACGCGCATTGGAGGCTACGCAGCGTCCCTGACTAAGAGACGCGCGTTGGAGGCTACGCAGCGTCCTTGACTAAGAGACGCGCGTTGGAGGCTACGCAGCGTCCCTGACTTAGAGACGCGCGTTGGAGGCTACGCAGCGTCCCTGACTAAGAGACGCGCGTTGGAGGCTACGCAGCGTCCCTGACTTAGAGACGCACGTTGGAGGCTACCTCCCTGGTTGGTTGAAGCGCTATCCTATCGCGTGCACAGAGAATTTGAAAGACAACCGTTAGTCCCGCCCCTCGGATTGAGCCCAGCCAATGGGGCGCTCCCAGGTGACCTTCTGAGGGCTGAAGTTACCGAGTCTGTTGGGTGAAGGAGAGGTGGCGTCCCAGATGATGTCCTGCTGGAAGTCAGAGTCGTTCTGTGGAGACTTTCCGCTGAAACCCCCGACGGCTCTGGGTCTCCGGATCCTCGTCGGGGTCTTAAAATCTGGAGGAGGAGAAACGCCAACAACTGATTCAGGAGCAGGATCGGAAACAACAACAACAACAACAACAACAACAGGGTTTTCCCTGAGATTATAGCTCAATACTAGAGGGGGACGATATGCTATTTCAAGAAGGAGGCTTAACCCTCGTGTTGTCTGAAAATTAACACTTTTGACGTTTTTTATCGATGTTTTTAACTTTTTCTTACGTTTTTGTCCCCTTTTCAACACTTTTTTCAAAGTTTGTCACTTTTTTTGACGTTTTCAACACTACGTAACACTAACTTATTAACTTTAGTTTTACAGTTATTTTTGGAATTTATGGTCAATAAAGCTCATTTATAGGAAATTATACCTAATGTTTGAGTTAGAAAAGCAGAAATTAGGAATTATTGAGACTAAAATTAAAGGAATGCATGTTGATGATAATCACAGACTGGAATATGTCAACTTTTACTCAATACTATTTCAAAAACACTTCCATTTGTTTTACAATGCTATAAAATTGAATAAGACGCCCCAAAATTAATGAAAGTAGAGATTTGTACTTGGCAAAGAGCGTTGGGTGGAATCAATCATGTTAATTTGGGGAATTAAAAAGAACATTGATATAGGA
This sequence comes from Etheostoma nigrum, assembly GCA_029931835.1. Classification (NCBI taxonomy): domain Eukaryota; kingdom Metazoa; phylum Chordata; class Actinopteri; order Perciformes; family Percidae; genus Etheostoma; species Etheostoma nigrum. The sequence goes on along the minus strand of CM057245.1, from coordinate 2,074,661 downwards.
CTACATGAGGACAACATGAGGACGACATGAAAACAACATGAAGACAACATGGGGACAACATGAGGGCAACATGAAGACAACATGAGGGCAACATGAGGACAACATGAGGACAACATGAAGACAACATGAGGACAACATGAAGACAACATGAGGACAACATGGGGACAACATGAGGGCAACATGAAGACAACATGAGGGCAACATGAGGGCAACATGAGGACAACATGAAGACAACATGAGGACAACATGAAGACAACATGGGGACAACATGAGGGCAACATGAAGACAACATGGGGACAACATGGGGACAACATGAGGATAACATGGGGACAACATGGGGACAACATGAGGACAACATGGGGACAACATGAGGACAACATGAGGGCAACATGAAGACAACATGAAGACAACATGGGGACAACATGAGGACAACATGGGGACAACATGAGGGCAACATGAGGATAACATGGAGACAACATGAGGGTAACATGGGGACAACATGAGGGCAACATGAGGGCAACATGAGGACAACATGAGGACAACATGGGGACAACATGGGGGCAACATGGGGGCAACATGAGGATAACATGGGGACAACATGAGGGCAACATGGGGACAACATTAGGGCAACATGGGGACAACATGAGGACAACATGAAGACAACATGGGGGCAACATGAGGGCAACATGAGGGCAACATGGGGGCAACATGGGGACAACATGAGGACAACATGAGGGCAACATGAGGGCAACATGAGGACAACATGAGGACAACATGAGGACAACATGGGGGCAACATGGGGACAACATGAGGGCAACATGGGGGCAACATGGGGACAACATGAGGACAACATGAGGACAACATGAGGACAACATGAGGGCAACATGAGGGCAACATGAGGACAACATGAAGGCAACATGAGGACAACATGAGGACAACATGAAGGCAACATGAGGACAACATGAAGACAACATGAGGGCAACATGAGGGCAACATGAGGACAACATGAAGACAACATGAGGACAACATGAGGGCAACATGAGGGTGCGTGTGTGTGTGTGTGTGTGTGTGTGTGCATCTGTGTGTGTATGTGTGTGTGTGTGTAGTGGTTTTGTTACAATTACACGTAGTCATAACTACAACGTGGTGAATTTGTAGTATGCCGATATAAAGACTGGTAGCTGCGGTTTAATAATGTTTTGCGACGGAGATTATCCCTTGAATAGACAATAACACCTAAAATCCCGCGGAATCTGGGTGGAGTTTGGTCAGCGTACAGCGGCACATAAAGAACCGAAATCAAGTAAAATGAAAACATGAATGAGATCAAGTCACTAACCCGGCTCTGGGCTCTCCGCGGCTGTCTGTGTCTGCTGAGTCCGCCTGAAAGGCCTCCTCAGCCGGTTAGTTTTTGACGGAGCCGCCGGTCGCTGCTGCGGAGAAACTGTCACGACCAGGCCGGACGGAGGGCTCATATTCCCGCGGCCCCGGTTCATGGTTACCGGCCGGTACCGGGCGATATGTTGCCTATGTGTACCGGTGGACAGCTTTCTTATTTACAGTTTATTTTGTTTTTGAACATCCCGCCATCTTGTCATTCCCAGAGTTCCTTTCGGGGCTGCGTTCAAGAGCAACAAAGATGCTCGGATTTTTGCGCCTCCAGAGATGCGTCGGGATGGTTATTTTCGGATATTATTATTATTATTATTTTTTTTAAACAATAAGCCTACTCTACATGTCCGGGGAATTTTTCCGTTTATTGTTAGTATAAGTATATTAAAATATTTTAGTAACAAAAGTCTTGCAGTAGTTACAAACAGTTTTAATACACAGTCTGGTGTATTAAAACGCTTCATGGGCTGGATTGTTTTATTTAGTTTTTTACAGTCTATTATTTTGTCAACTTACCTGCAATGTAGGCCTACCCACAGCGTGAAAACCAAGCAGGTTAGCGTCTCCGCTCTAAGCGTAGCTCCCATGGCGCCATTTTAATGCTACGAAGCCAT
>CM057245.1:2065155-2070155 GCA_029931835.1 Etheostoma nigrum | reverse complement strand
TTCTACTTAACTTCTCCAGGACATGAACACCTGTTTCCTGGTGAAAGTCTTGTGTTTTCTCCTTAACTTCTCCAGGACATGAACACCTGTTTCCTGGTGAAAGTCTTGTGTTTTCTACTTAACTTCTCCAGGACATCAACACTTGTTTCCTGTTGAAAGTCTTGTGTTTTCTCCTTAACTTCTCCAGGACATGAACACCTGTTTCCTGGTGAAAGTCTTGTGTTTTCTCCTTAACTTCTCCAGGACATCAACACCTGTTTCCTGGTGAAAGTCTTGTGTTTTCTCCTTAACTTCTCCAGGACATGAACACCTGTTTCCTGTTGAAAGTCTTGTGTTTTCTCCTTAACTTCTCCAGGACATGAACACCTGTTTCCTGGTGAAAGTCTTGTGTTTTCTCCTTAACTTCTCCAGGACATCAACACCTGTTTCCTGGTGAAAGTCTTGTGTTTTCTCCTTAACTTCTCCAGGACATGAACACCTGTTTCCTGGTGAAAGTCTTGTGTTTTCTCCTTAACTTCTCCAGGACATGAACACCTGTTTCCTGGTGAAAGTCTTGTGTTTTCTCCTTAACTTCTCCAGGACATGAACACCTGTTTCCTGGTGAAAGTCTTGTGTTTTCTCCTTAACTTCTCCAGGACATGAACACCTGTTTCCTGGTGAAAGTCTTGTGTTTTCTCCTTAACTTCTCCAGAACATCAACACCTGTTTCCTGGTGAAAGTCTTGTGTTTTCTCTTTAACTTCTCCCGGACATGAACACCTTTTTCCTGGTGAAAGTCTTGTGTTTTCTCCTTAACTTCTCCAGAACATCAACACCTGTTTCCTGGTGAAAGTCTTGTGTTTTCTCTTTAACTTCTCCCGGACATGAACACCTTTTTCCTGGTGAAAGTCTTGTGTTTTCTCCTTAACTTCTCCAGGACATGAACACCTGTTTCCTGGTGAAAGTCTTGTGTTTTCTCCTTAACTTCTCCAGGACATGAACACCTGTTTCCTGGTGAAAGTCTTGTGTTTTCTCCTTAACTTCTCCAGGACATCAACACCTGTTTCCTGGTGAAAGTCTTGTGTTTTCTCCTTAACTTCTCCAGGACATGAACACCTGTTTCCTGGTGAAAGTCTTGTGTTTTCTCCTTAACTTCTCCAGGACATGAACACCTGTTTCCTGGTGAAAGTCTTGTGTTTTCTACTTAACTTCTCCAGGACATGAACACCTGTTTCCTGGTGAAAGTCTTGTGTTTTCTCCTTAACTTCTCCAGGACATGAACACCTGTTTCCTGGTGAAAGTCTTGTGTTTTCTACTTAACTTCTCCAGGACATCAACACTTGTTTCCTGTTGAAAGTCTTGTGTTTTCTCCTTAACTTCTCCAGGACATGAACACCTGTTTCCTGGTGAAAGTCTTGTGTTTTCTCCTTAACTTCTCCAGGACATCAACACCTGTTTCCTGGTGAAAGTCTTGTGTTTTCTCCTTAACTTCTCCAGGACATGAACACCTGTTTCCTGTTGAAAGTCTTGTGTTTTCTCCTTAACTTCTCCAGGACATGAACACCTGTTTCCTGGTGAAAGTCTTGTGTTTTCTCCTTAACTTCTCCAGGACATGAACACCTGTTTCCTGGTGAAAGTCTTGTGTTTTCTCCTTAACTTCTCCAGGACATCAACACCTGTTTCCTGGTGAAAGTCTTGTGTTTTCTCCTTAACTTCTCCAGGACATGAACACCTGTTTCCTGGTGAAAGTCTTGTGTTTTCTCCTTAACTTCTCCAGGACATGAACACCTGTTTCCTGGTGAAAGTCTTGTGTTTTCTCCTTAACTTCTCCAGGACATGAACACCTGTTTCCTGGTGAAAGTCTTGTGTTTTCTCCTTAACTTCTCCAGGACATGAACACCTGTTTCCTGGTGAAAGTCTTGTGTTTTCTCCTTAACTTCTCCAGAACATCAACACCTGTTTCCTGGTGAAAGTCTTGTGTTTTCTCTTTAACTTCTCCCGGACATGAACACCTTTTTTCCTGGTGAAAGTCTTGTGTTTTCTCCTTAACTTCTCCAGAACATCAACACCTGTTTCCTGGTGAAAGTCTTGTGTTTTCTCTTTAACTTCTCCCGGACATGAACACCTTTTTCCTGGTGAAAGTCTTGTGTTTTCTCCTTAACTTCTCCAGGACATGAACACCTGTTTCCTGGTGAAAGTCTTGTGTTTTCTCCTTAACTTCTCCAGGACATGAACACCTGTTTCCTGGTGAAAGTCTTGTGTTTTCTCCTTAACTTCTCCAGGACATGAACACCTGTTTCCTGGTGAAAGTCTTGTGTTTTCTCCTTAACTTCCCCAGGACATGATCACCTTCTTCTTCTCTAAATACTTCAATACTACAAACGTTGGACGACGCCATCAAACTGCTGAAAGTTGTCAGTGAAAACAGTCTGAACGTCTCCATTTCAGCAACCATGTGTCCAACTCGAGGCCCGCGGGCCAAATCCGGCCTTCGCAGATTTTGATCCGGCCCGCGTATCAATTTAGGTTCTCAATTGATTTTGTCCTGCGAGGTTTTTGTCACTTTTGTCAACTCTTTTTTTTTTTTTAATTATTGTTGTTACTGACTTTTTTGGGCACTTTTGTAAAATGTTTTTTTGACAACCTTTTGGCCAATTTTGTCAACATTTATACCATTTTTCAGACTTTTTTTGGTACTTTTTAAAAATGTTTTTGACATTTTTGCTCAAAAATCTTTTGGCCAGTTTCTTCAAAGTTTTTACCATTTTTTTGACTTTTTTGGGGCACTTTTGTAAAATGTTTTTGACATTTTTTTTGACAATCTTTTGGCCAGTTTCTTTACCTTTTTTATCATTTTCTGACTTTTTTGTACACTTTTTAAAAAAAATGTTTGACCTTTTTTTCCAACAATCTTTTGCCCAGTTTTGTCAATGTTTTTACAATTTTTTGGGCACTTTTTCCATTTTTTTTAACTTTTTCTTAGAGATTTTATCAATGATGGCTAAGGAAATAATTATTTAGGACTCATTTTAAGTAACTTCTTCCTCCGCTGAATGTAAGTGTTTCATATTTAAAACGTCAGACGACGCCATCAAGCTGCTGAAAGTTCTCAGTGAAAACAGTCTGAACGTCTCCATTTCAGCAACGATGTGTCCAACTCGAGGCCCGCGGGCCAAATCCGGCCTTCGCAGATTTTGATCCGGCCCGCGTATCAATTTAGGTTCTCAATTGATTTTGTCCTGCGAGGTTTTTGTCACTTTTTTCAACTCTTCTTAAGAAAAAAATTATTGTTGTTACGGACTTTTTTTGGGCACTTTTGTAAAATGTTTTTTTTGACAATCTTTTGGCAAATTCTTTTTCTTTTGGTCAGTTTTTTCAAAGTTTTTACAATTATTTGGACTTTTTTGGGCACTTTTTAAAAATTTTTTGACATTTTTGTTCGACAACCTTTTGGCCAATTGTTTCAAAGTTTTTCAGATTTTTTTTGGGCACTTTGCAAAAAGATTTTTTTGTCAATCATTTGGCCAATTTTGTCAACATTTTTACCATTTTTCAGACTTTTTTGGGCACTTTTTAAAAATGTTTTTGACATTTTTGTTCAACAATCTTTTGGCCAGTTTCTTCAAAAGTTTTACATTTTTTTGGACTTTTTGGTCAATTCTTTCAACTTTTTTATCGTTTTCTGACTTTTTTGTGCACTTTTTAAAAAACATGTTTGACTTTTTTTTCCAACAATCTTTTGCACACTTTTGTCAATGTTTTTACAATTTTTTGGGCACTTTTGCCATTTCTTAAAACTTTTTCTTAGTGATTTTATCAATGATGGCTAAGAAAATAATTATTTAGGACTCATTTTAAGTAACTTCTTCCTCCGCTGAATGTAAGTGTTTCATATTTAAGACGTCAGACGCCGCCATCAAACTGCTGAAAGTTCTCAGTGAAAACAGTCTGAACGTCTCCATTTCAGCAACGATTCCTCATGTTTTCCTCGGGTCTCGGGTCAGATTCATTTCTCCTGCTCAGAGGACGGCCTAATGACTCCCAGTGACACATGGATCGGCGGTATCAATCAAGGTAATGAGGGCGAGAGCGTTTCGCCTGCAGCTCACTCACTCACCAGCAGATTCACTTCAATTAGCTTAGCTCGTTAGCCGCGGCGGGTCCCGAGCCGCCATCGAGACGCCAAGCCTTCTGGGAATCAACCCGAGGGGGGCGAAGTAATCAGGGGTCAATTTATTTTATAAGTCAGTAAAAGGAATAATGTAAGTAAGTGGATTAAAAGTATCAGCTTCAGTAACAAAATGCAGTAACTATAATTAAAAGGGAACACAACTTAAATTACTGAAAATAAAATGTGTTTCTGCTATTTTTAAACCAGTAGGGCCTTTTCTCAATGTTTTTTTTTGCATGCGTGCGTGTGTGTGTGGGTACATGCGTGTGCGTGTGTGTGTTTGTGTGTGTGTGTGTGTGTGTATGTATGTGTGTGTATGTGCGTGTGTGTGTGTGTATCTGTACAGTTTTGCTCATGTTTACATGCCCATGCTTAAGTTGACTAAAAAGAGAAATAAAAAAATCATGTTTTGGAAATTGACCTTAATGCCTTAATTAAAAAACGAGGTAAAATCAACCTTTAACAACACCAATTTACTTTGTGAATGAATAATGTATCATAAATAAATAAATGTTCCTATGTTAAAATACAGGGGGCATAAGTATACACCCCCCTATGTTAAAATACAGGGGTATAAGTATACACCCCCCTATGTTAAAATACAGGGGGCATAAGTATACACCCCCCTATGTTAAAATACAGGGGTATAAGTATACACCCCCCTATGTTAAAATACAGGGGGCATAAGTATACACCCCCCTATGTTAAAATACAGGGGGCATAAGTATACACCCCCCTATGTTAAAATACAGGGGGCATAAGTATACACCCCCCTATGTTAAAATACAGGGGGCATAAGTATACACCCCCCTATGTTAAAATACAGGGGCATAAGTATACACCCCCTATGT
>CM057245.1:2041855-2059355 GCA_029931835.1 Etheostoma nigrum | reverse complement strand
CAGATTGGACAGATAGTCTAGCTAGCTGTCTGGATTTACCCTGCAGAGACCTGAGGACCAGGTAACCATAGTCCTCAGATTGGACAGATAGTCTAGCTAGCTGTCTGGATTTACCCTGCAGAGACCTGAGGACCAGGTAACCATAGTCCTCAGATTGGACAGATAGTCTAGCTAGCTGTCTGGATTTACCCTGCAGAGATCTGAGGACCAGGTAACCATAGTCCTCAGATTGGACAGATAGTCTAGCTAGCTGTCTGGATTCACCCTGCAGAGACCTGAGGACCAGGTAACCATAGTCCTCAGAAATCAGCCGCAGGTTAGAGCGCCAACACAGAGACAGGGGACGGAGAAATGAGGGACATCTGGCAGAATATCCGGCGGCACCGGAGTAATCCCGGAACTGAACTGTCGTGGTTATAGACTGGTTATTATAGTGTTACTCACGGTGGGTTCCCGGGACACTGGGCGGGTCCACTGGCTGCAGGGCGCGGCGGCGGTGCTACATGTAGTGCCACTGTCCCTCCACGCCCATCCCCATCCCCACACCACCCAGAGGACCTGCAGGACAAACACACGAAGAGATCAAGTCTCACACATACAGTACATCATTATCTTTATTCAATTCAATTCATAGTATCAAATCATAACAAGAGTTATCTCAGGACTACTGGAGCAGGTCTAGACCACTCTATAATTTACAGATAGAGCAGGTCTAGACCACTCTATAATCTACAGATAGAGCAGGTCTAGACCACTCTATAATTTACAGATAGAGCAGGTCTAGACCTCTCTATAATTTACAGATAGAGCAGGTCTAGACCACTCTATAATTTACAGATAGAGTAGGTCTAGACCTCTCTATAATTTACAGATAGAGCAGGTCTAGACCACTCTATAATTTACAGATAGAGCAGGTCTAGACCGCTCTATAATTTACAGATAGAGCAGGTCTAGACCGCTCTATAATTTACAGATAGAGCAGGTCTAGACCACTCTATAATTTACAGATAGAGCAGGTCTAGACCTCTCTATAATTTACAGATAGAGCAGGTCTAGACCGCTCTATAATTTACAGATAGAGCAGGTCTAGACCACTCTATAATTTACAGATAGAGCAGGTCTAGACCTCTCTATAATTTAAATATAGAACAGGTCTAGACCTCTCTATAATTTAAATATAGAGCAGGTCTAGACCACTCTATAATTTACAGATAGAGCAGGTCTAGACCTCTCTATAATTTAAATATAGAGCAGGTCTAGACCACTCTATAATTTACAGACCGCTCTATAATTTACAGATAGAGCAGGTCTAGACCGCTCTATAATTTACAGATAGAGCAGGTCTAGACCGCTCTATAATTTACAGATAGAGCAGGTCTAGATGAACAGTGGTATTAATAGTCACAATAAAGATAATGGAACTATGACTAGAAATAGTAGTTGGAGTAGTTCATGGTTTTGCAGGACACAGCAGGGCATATCTGGACATAGCTGGATGTAGCAGGACATAGATGGACATAGCAGGACATAGCTGGACATAGCTGGATGTAGCAGGACATAGATGGACATAGCTAGACATAGCTGGACATAGCTGGATGTAGCAGGACATAGCTGGACATAGCTGGATGTAGCAGGACATAGCTAGACATAGCAGGACATAGCTGGATGTAGCAGGACATAGCTGGACGTAGCAGGACATAGCTGGACGTAGCAGGACATAGCTGGACGTAGCAGGACATAGCTAGACATAGCAGGACATAGCAGGACATAGCTGGACGTAGCAGGACATAGCTGGACGTAGCAGAACATAGCTGGACATTACAGTATGTGGACCAGGTCCACAGCAACAGCTGCAACCATGATTTAGGTGCCACCCTAATCCTAGGATTTATCTTTGCGTAGACCAAATATTCCCTTCCTGTCCAGTGTAGACCACATGTCCCCTTCCTGTCCAGTGTAGGCCACATGTGTCCTTCCTGTCCCATGTAGACCACATGTCCCCTTCCCATCCAGTGTAGACCACATATTCCATTTTCTGTCCAGCGTAGACCAAATATCCCCTTCATGTCCAGGGTAGACCACATGTCTCTCTCCTGTTCAGTGTAGACCACATGTCCCCTTCCTGTTCAGCGTAGACCACATGTCCCCTTCCTGTTCAGCGTAGACCACATGTCCCCTTCCTGTTCAGCGTAGACCACATGTCCCCTTCCTGTTCAGTTTAGACCAAATATTCCCTTCATGTCCAGTGTAGACCACATGTCTTCTTCCTGTCCAACGTAGACCACATGTCCCCTTCCTATCCAAGAAGTCTTTAAAAAGCGTTTCGGATCAGCTGAAAAATGCATGTGTCACAAAGCGGTTTTACTGACACCATGAAAGGTGTGTGTGTGTGTGTGCGTACATGCACGTGTGTGTGTGTGTGTGTGTGCGTGCGTGCACGTGCGTGCGTGCGTGCACGTGTGTGTGTGTGTGTGCGTTTACCAGTTGGTCTGATTCCCATGTGTGTCTGTCCGTCCACAACGAAGCCTCCCATTGGCTGACCATCTGGGCCGTACGGTCCTGCATGGCTCACTGCGGACACACAGGAGGGGGAGGGGGGTGGAGGTGGGTGGGCGGGTTAGTCCTTTTAATTATCTAGCTGCAGCTTGCTGTCCCACAGTGATGACATCACTCTCACACTCACACTGTGATGTGGAGGATGGTTTGACAGCTGCCGTCTGTCCCACTAACGAGTCTCTGGTTGCTTTGTGTGTCTTTGCGGTTTGTCTTGTCCCTTTTTTTAACAGTTTTTAAACAAACCAGAGACAAGAGACTTGCAAGAGACACAACAGAGAGAGACCTCATGTTGCTACGACAACACGAGCTCGCCCATCGTGACGTCAAGGCGGAAAATCCGAGCTCCATGACAGATTTATGCACTTTTGAGTACTCTCATTGGACGTTATGCTCTTTATTGATCCCCTATGGGGAAATTACAATATACACTCTGTTGTTATTACACACTACACACATGCTCAGTACCATATATCTGTCTAGGTCACTCAAAGAGCCATTTGGACCCGTTTCACACAGTAAAGAAAACACTGGGAGCCACAAAACCCTTTGGAGATTTTAAATGAAATAACTCTGCATATAACGTTTTTTTTTGCCTTTGTGCAATCTATAAACAAACTATACTGTGTTACAGTTAAGAAATCAATGAACGACTGCAGAGAAAATGAAATAACATTTCTGCATTTTTAACTCAGAAGAAAAGACGTTGGGTTGACGGTTTGGTAAAATAGGGTTTGACCTGTCAACTGGCGCTCGAATGCCGAAACCTCCACAGCTCTTCGGGATAAAGGACGCACAGCCCTGTGGGCCCTTTACCCTGAAGAGCTGTGTTCTGGTGTTCTGGTGTTCAGGTGTTCTGGTGTTCAGGTGTTCAGGTGTTGTTCAGGTGTTGAGGTGTTCAGCGTGTTCAGCGTGTTCTGGTGTTCAGGTGTTGAGGTGTTCTGGTGTTCTGGTGTTCAGGTGTTCAGGTGTTCAGGTGTTCTGGTGTTCTGGGTGTTCAGGGTGTTCAGGGTGTTCAGGTGTTCAGGTGTTCAGGGTGTTCAGGTGTTCTGGCTTTCTGGTGTCCAGGGTGTTCAGGTGTTCAGGTGTTCTGGTGTTCAGGGTGTTCAGGTGTTCTGGCTTTCTGGTGTCCAGGGTGTTCAGGTGTTCAGGTGTTCTGGTGTTCAGGGTGTTCAGGTGTTCTGGCTTTCTGGTGTCCAGGGTGTTCAGGTGTTCTGGTGTTCTGGGTGTTCAGGGTGTTCTGGTGTTCAGGTGTTCTGGTGTTCTGGTGTTCAGGTGTTCAGGTGTTCAGGTGTTCTGGGTGTTCAGGGTGTTCAGGTGTTCAGGTGTTCTGGTGTCCAGGGTGTTCTGGTGCTCTGGTGTCCAGGTATTCTGGTGTCCAGGTGTCCTGGTGTCCAGGTGTTCTGGTGTCCAGGTGTCCAGGTGTTCAGTTGTCCAGGTGTTCAGGTGCGCTGTCGTGTCTACCAAGAAACTTCCTGTCCAGCGACTTCTGCAGTAAAGCCACAAAGCCCTTGTGCGCTCCTGTCATGCCCCGTCTGCTACACTGACACCAGGTGGGTGGGGGGCGGGGGTTTATTCCTCTTGCTCTTAAACCATTCAAGACCGCCTCACAGACGCCCCCCACCGCGGTATCAACTCGATCATTTCTTCTTGTGGTCCAGTCGAGTTTACATCCCGGCAGAACAGCGCTATTTGTTCAACATCACCTTTGTCTTTAGATTCATCACAGGCAGCCGAGGAGGCCACAGCTGAGTTGATGTCTTTAATTTGCATTACGAACTAAAATAAAATACATTTTAATTCAATATTCATTAATTATTTTTTAAAAGCTGAGCCGCATCAGAGGGACCAAAGAGCCGCGGGTTGCTGACCCCTAGTATAGGTCTATCTATCTATCTACTAATGGGGAGATGTCAGGGTGGGGTGGGGGACTGTGACTGCTGAGCAGTTGAGCGGTAGTGTAGACCACATGTCCCCTTCCTCTCCAGCAACCAGTCCACACTCCATACTTTGGTCCGTACGGGGACTTGAGCCAGCGACCCTCCGGTTCCCAACCCAACTCCTTACAGACTGAGCTACCGTATCCACTTCTCTTAATACATCCATGCTTGGTGCTGGTAAGAAGGTATTTTGTCTGGAACATTATTCCAAAATAAAAAACAAAAAGTCGACAGAAACCACCAAAATAAAAGCTGCAGGTTCAACGGTGAAAACGCTGCCGTAGTTTATGTTTTATATTTGTTATGTATTTCATTCCTGCAAAAAAATCTAAATAAAATCTCCTGTGTGTTCTCCACACTTGTTTATGCTGTGAAATCTGTTTCATTTTGCATCTGATCTTCGGAGCGAGGAGACAAGGGGGAGGGAGCAGTCATCAATCAATCATGAGACGGCTTTAAATCAAATGTTTTCATCCACGCGGGGACATTAGCTCGATAGAGTCTCATCTTAAAGGGCAGAGTTTTCAACCACAGTCACATTCCCAGGATGCAGGTCTTTTAAAAGTTTCTCCTCGCCGTCATTCAGCAGTGTGTCATTGCTTTTGTGTGGGAGTCGGCCCGCCGCAGACCGGTAAACGCTAACAAAGCTCAAGGGTCCAAAAGGCTCACGGCGCTTTAGCCCCGCTTTAAGCCGAGCTCCTATTTGTTTTAATCCCGGGTTAAAATGTTCAATGGAGTGGTCAGTCAAAGCGATTAGCATCTTTGTCTGGAGCTAATCCCGCCGGGGGTTTGGAGGCCATTCAATCCCCGAGTTTAAGCCTCTCTGCTCGCTCGAACACACCGAGCAGCCAAGAGAGCAAAAGACACAGAGAGCCGGGGGGGGGGGGAGTTCACTACTGAGGATGTTTTGTTGTACTGCTCAAATTCATGTTGCGATGCAGGTTATGCACAGGTGTTTTCTGGTTTTGGACAAAAAGACATTAAATCTTGGTTTCCGAAATGTGGATGAACTGGTGTCCATGTTTGACCAACAGCCTGTTCTCAGGACCCATTCCTCCATAACGCTACGGAGAGTAAGGACCTGGAACTGGGAGGTATTTCATGTGTTTATTACCGTCAGCACAACGCTGACTGCTACTGTATGCCCTTCTATGGCCCGCTACGCCATGCTAAGCCCTGCTACACCGTGCTACACCCTGCTAGGGCCCGCTACGCCATGCTAAGCCCTGCTACACCGTGCTACACCCTGCTAGGGCCCGCTACGCCATGCTAAGCCCTGCTACGCCCGCTACGCCATGCTAAGCCCTACTACGGCCCGCTACAGCCTACCACAGCCCGCTACGCCATGCTACACCCTGCTACGGCCCGCTACGCCATGCTACACCCTGCTACGGCCCGCTACGCCATGCTACACCCTGCTACGCCCTACTATGGCCCGCTAAGCTATGCTAAGACCTGCTACGCCTTACTATGGCCCGCTATGCCATACTATGCAACCGCTACGTCATGCTAAGCCCTGCTACACCATACTAAGCCCTGCTACGTCCTACTATGGCCCGCTATGCCATGCTAAGCCCCGCTACGCCATGCTAAGCCCTGCTACACCATGATAAGCCCTGCTACACCATGCTAAGCCCCGCTACGCCATGCTAAGCCCTGCTACACCATGATAAGCCCTGCTACACCATGCTACGCCATGCTAAGCCCTGCTACACCATGCTAAGCCCCGCTACGACCTGAACTGCTACAACAATTTTTTCTAGTCATAGTTCCATTATCTTTCCTATTATTGCCACTGTTCATCATACCAACTGCTACAATTATTATTACTCTGGCAATTTGCCTTTGACGTTCTGTGTGTGTGTCGCGTTAGGTCACGGCAGTTTGCTGCTATGACGACGAGGCTAATCTGCAAATGGAGACAGGAGTACGGGGCACCGCGGGCGAGTCGAGCCGGTACCATTAATGGAAAAATGGCAAAATTGAGGAGACGTGGCGGCCCTCATGGCCCTGGACCGTAAATATGAAACCTACCTGCTCTGTTGGACTGGTCGATCATCGGCTGAACAATCCGCCGCCTCGCGTTGATGAACCTGGGGAACAGAAGAGGAAGAGGAGAGAAAGAGAGAGAGAGAGAGATTATAAATAAGGTGAAGCAGTGTTTCAAAGTTCTGAACAATCTCAAGTTTCTCTCTCGTTTTTCTTTCTTAGTTTCTGAGCGCGACTGGAAAAGATGTAAAGAGAAGAATCAGGTGAACCTACACTGTAAATAAAGGCTGTGATGTGTTGAAAAATGTTGCGTTTACGTCACACGAGAGCGGCCATTTTCCCCTGTCGCCACGGGAACGTTATGAAGTGACGTAATTACGCGACAAGACAAACCGTCTCTTTTTCATCAAACCGCAGTTTTTGCAAGTTCCCGCCAATTTCGTCGCATGAATTCGCATAAATATCCCACATATTCCATCTCATTTTTTAAGAAAATGTGCCGCATAATCAAGGATTTTTGCAAAAATCGCAAAACAACTGAATTTTTCTGGAAATTATTTAACCCTCATGTTGTCCTCATGTTGTCCTCATGTTGTCCTCATGTTGTCCTCATGTCGTCCTCATGTTGTCCTCATGTTGTCCTCATGTCGTCCTCATGTCGTCCTCATGTTGTCCTCATGTCGTCCTCATGTTGTCCTCATGTTGTCCTCATGGTGTCCTCATGTTGTCCTCATGTCGTCCTCATGTTGTCCTCATGTTGTCCTCATGTCGTCCTCATGTTGTCCTCATGTTGTCCTCATGTCGTCCTCATGTTGTCCTCATGGTGTCCTCATGTTGTCCTCATGTTGTCCTCATGTTGTCCTCATGTCGTCCTCATGTTGCCCTCATGTTGTCCTCATGTTGCCTTCATGTTGCCCTCATGTTGTCCTCATGTTGTCCTCATGTTGCCCTCATGTTGTCCTCATGTTGCCTTCATGTTGCCTTCATGTTGTCCTCATGTTGCCCTCATGTTGTCCTCATGGTGTCCTCATGTTGTCCTCATGTTGCCCTCATGTTGTCCTCATGTTGCCTTCATGTTGCCCTCATGTTGTCCTCATGTTGTCCTCATGTTGCCCTCATGTTGTCTTCATATTGCCCTCATGTTGTCCTCATGTTGCCCTCATGTTGTCCTCATGTCGTCCTCATGTTGTCCTCATGTTGTCCTCATGTCGTCCTCATGTTGTCCTCATGTTGTCCTCATGTTGTCCTCATGTTGTCCTCATGTTGCCCTCATGTTGTCTTCATATTGCCCTCATGTTGCCCTCATGTTGTCCTCATGTTGCCCTCATGTTGTCCTCATGGTGTCCTCATGTTGCCCTCATGTTGTCCTCATGTTGCCCTCATGTTGTCCTCATGGTGTCCTCATGTTGCCCTCATGTTGTCCTCATGTTGCCCTCATGTTGTCCTCATGGTGTCCTCATGTTGCCTTCATGTTGCCCTCATGTTGTCCTCATGTTGTCCTCATGTTGCCCTCATGTTGTCCTCATGTTGCCTTCATGTTGCCCTCATGTTGTCCTCATGGTGTCCTCATGTTGTCCTCATGTTGTCCTCATGGTGTCCTCATGTTGTCCTCATGTTGCCTTCATGTTGCCCTCATGTTGTCTTCATGTTGTCCTCATGTTGTCTTCATGTTGTCCTCATGGTGTCCTCATGTTGTCCTCATGTTGTCCTATATCAATGTTCTTTTTAATTCCCCAAAATAACATGATTGATTCCACCCAACGCTCTTTGCCAAGTACAAATCTCTAC
The DNA here is from genome assembly GCA_029931835.1 of Etheostoma nigrum. NCBI lineage: Eukaryota > Metazoa > Chordata > Actinopteri > Perciformes > Percidae > Etheostoma > Etheostoma nigrum. The sequence goes on along the minus strand of CM057245.1, from coordinate 2,051,085 downwards.
TTTCATTAATTTTGGGGCGTCTTATTCAATTTTATAGCATTGTAAAACAAATGGAAGTGTTTTTGAAATAGTATTGAGTAAAAGTTGACATATTCCAGTCTGTGATTATCATCAACATCCATTCCTTTAATTTTAGTCTCAATAATTCCTAATTTCTGCTTTTCTAACTCAAACATTAGGTATAATTTCCTATAAATGAGGTTTATTGACCATAACAAGAGGTCCGTTCCTATGGCCAAAAAACGGTTTTGTAGGTAGTTATTTTTGTAGTAGTAGTTAGTAGAACTGTTTAGGAGTGAACTGCTCCTATAACTATGTTCCTGTAACTACTCGGTCTGAAAGAGTGGTTACAGGACCCAGTTTTTTAGTCCTGTGTCTTTGGCAGTTAATTATCTCTCGTTATATGCCAAACACATCCTTAACAGGCACAGTCTAGAAAAGGCAATTCATGCTTTTATTAGTTAAGATAAGAAAACCTTTATTTGTCCCTGGATTTGCAGTTTGCAACAGCAACGATGAGAGAAAAGATAGATAAGTGTACAGATATATAGATAAGATATAGCAAACTGTATTATACAATAAATTACACATGAATTAGTAAATTGCCCAAATGAACATTCTTGCACACATGTACAGTATAATAATAATGGCACATGGGATATATTCAACAGTTGAAGGTTGGATTACTGTAATGTTATTTATGTTGGTCGGACTCAGACGCCCATCTCATGTCTTCTCTACACCCTGCATTGGCTCCCGGTGCGTTTTAGACTAGATTTTGGGATTTTATTGTTTGTGTTTAAAGCTTTAAATGCTCTGGCCCCAGAGGATTTGTCTGAAATTTTAACTTTGCGGGAGCACAACCGGTCATTGGGTTCTTCAAATCAACTGGTCTTCGTCAGAAGTACCGAGGTGGGGGGTGGGGGTTCAGGCTTTCGTGGTTGCTGGCCCGAGACTCTGGACCAAGTCCCCCCCCACCCCCCCCCCCCCGCCCCATATTCGCACTATTACAGATGTAGCTCTTATATTACTAATATTTGTTCTTGTATTTTTATTCATGTATATTGTCTCCTAGTATTTCATTTATATCTATCCATTATCCATCTATCCATCTATCCATCCATCCATCCATCCATCCATCTCTCTGTCTCTCTCTCTCTCTCTCTCTCTCTATCTAGGTCCAAACTCAAAATGTATCCAAGTTCATTTTTTCTATTGTATATTGTGTTTTTATTCTTGGTTTCTGATGTAAATCTCTTTGGAAACCTGCTGGTTGCTGTAAAGTGCCAAATGAATACATTTTGATTTTGATTGATTAATATATTTTTAAAAATCTACTTTTTCAGCAAAATCTACCTGTCTACCATTAAAACCGCCAGTGGTTCATTTCAGCAGCTTAAATTTAGATTGACGTTAGCTAAGCTAGGACAGTTTGTTTTCTAATGAAGATGTATTTTTATGCATTTCAAATACACATTTGCCAAATCAATTTGTCTCTTTGCTTCCTGCAGCTTTGCTATCTGCCAACCAATGGGAAACTAGTGTGATCCACAACCGGGAAAACAAGCAATTAAATCACATTTCTGCACATTTTTATTATTATTTCCCCACAGGCAACGCAGGAGTTAGCGCGCTGCCGATTAGAGCACATTAATACAGCCGAAAACTGAAGCTCAATAATCACAAATATGTCGGAATCACAATATCCAAATTCTCAATAAAACGGGCCAAACCATTCTGAATGAGACGTCGCGGCCTACACGTCGAATCCTACAGACTGAAGAAACCATGTCTGTTTTTGGTACAGTCATCCTCACAAAAAAAATCACACTACACTTATTTTAATTATATAACTTATATTTTAATACTTTTTTTTTTAATGTAAATGAGAACAATGACACGCAAACGATCGTTCCCTCCAATGTCGGGAATATCGGTCAAAAAACCATCACAATTAAAGATATTCTCACATCGTGCAGCCCCGGGCAACCCTTCTGAGTACACTCTTGAAAGCCATCATCCTGGTATGCAGGACCTATGACCCGGCACCTTCTGTGACCCCCCTCTCACCCCCCCCCCCCTCCCCCTTTACCTCCCACCGCCCCTCTTCCTCAGCCCAGAAGCCTTCTGAAGCCCGTCGACCCCTCCTGACCCGCCCCGCAGTGAAAGCAACGTGCTTTTCCCACTTGATTTATGTCCCTTACAACGTCCTCCTCCTCCCCCCCCGCCCCCCCCCACCCCCCAGGGGGGGAGGCTTCCATTTCAACTCGGAAAAGAGGGAGGTAAAGAAAGAAGAAAGAAGAAAGTGGAGGCGGGACGACCCTGTTTTCTTTTCAGGAAAACAAAAGCCCCAGCGGCCTTTTCAGGGAGTTAAAAAAAAAAAGAAGAAATGGAGAAGAGGAGTGAGGGAGGGGGGGGGATGCAGAGGAGAGGAAGAGTAAAGGAGGATCTGCTTCAGCTCACGGGTCTGTAAGATATCGATACGAAGACGTACAGCATGCACACCAAAACGCATGAGATCCTACGAAATTAGGAGACCGCCGGCTGGCTACACTGTAAGAAATTTAATGTAAAATTTAAAGCAAGTTACTGGGAGATTTTTTACAGTAAAGGTACCGTACTTCCATTTACAGTATTTTATGCATTCATTGTAAAATACAAAACAATTAGGGACACTTCAATGGAGCTAATAAAACCCTTGTATGTATAATGTGAAGGTCAAAGACAGGACAAAGGTCTGCACCCTCTGAAAGCCCCGAAAAGCAGTGTTTTATTTCTCCACTATCATTTTTTGATTCCCTGTGAATCCGTGGCTGGTTGAAAAGTTGGAGTAAATTGTTTTAGCAGAACATGCAAAAACAGTTTAAAGGTCCCATATTCTGCTCATTTTCAGGTTCATAATTGTATTTGGAGGTCGTACCAGAATAGGTTTCCATGGTTTCATTTTCAGAAAACACCATATTTTTTAACCTTGTGTGTTTAGGTCCCTGTTTTATCTCCAGAGTGAGACATCTCACTAGTTTTATCTCCAGAGTGAAACATCTCACTAGTTTTATCTCCAGAGTGAGACATCTCTCTAGTTTTATCTCCAGAGTGAGACATCTCACTAGTTTTATCTCCAGAGTGAAACATCTCACTAGTTTTATCTCCAGAGTGAGACATCTCACTAGTTTTATCTCCAGAGTGAGACATCTCACTAGTTTTATCTCCAGAGTGAAACATCTCACTAGTTTTATCTCCAGAGTGAGACATCTCACTAGTTTTATCTCCAGAGTGAGACATCTCACTAGTTTTATCTCCAGAGTGAAACATCTCACTAGTTTTATCTCCAGAGTGAGACATCTCACTAGTTTTATCTCCAGAGTGAAACATCTCACTAGTTTTATCTCCAGAGTGGGACATCTCACTAGTTTTATCTCCAGAGTGAGACATCTCACTAGTTTTATCTCCAGAGTGAGACATCTCTCTAGTTTTATCTCCAGAGTGAGACATCTCTCTAGTTTTATCTCCAGAGTGAGACATCTCTCTAGTTTTATCTCCAGAGGGAGACATCTCTCTAGTTTTATCTCCAGAGTGAGACATCTCTCTAGTTTTATCTCCAGAGTGAGACATCTCACTAGGTTTAGCTCCAGAGTGAGACATCTCACTAGTTTTATCTCCAGAGTGAGACATCTCTCTAGTTTTATCTCCAGAGTGAGACATCTCACTAGTTTTATCTCCAGAGTGAGACATCTCACTAGTTTTATCTCCAGAGTGAGACATCTCTCTAGTTTTATCTCCAGAGTGAGACATCTCTCTAGTTTTATCTCCAGAGTGAGACATCTCACTAGGTTTAGCTCCAGAAGGAGACATCTCACTAGTTTTATCTCCAGAGGGAGACATCTCACTAGTTTTATCTCCAGAGGGAGACATCTCACTAGTTTTATCTCCAGAGTGAGACATCTCTCTAGTTTTATCTCCAGAGGGAGACATCTCTCTAGTTTTATCTCCAGAGTGAGACATCTCTCTAGTTTTATCTCCAGAGGGAGACATCTCTCTAGTTTTATCTCCAGAGTGAGACATCTCACTAGTTTTATCTCCAGAGTGAGACATCTCACTAGTTTTATCTCCAGAGTGAGACATCTCTCTAGTTTTAGCTCCAGAGTGAGACATCTCTCTAGTTTTATCTCCAGAGTGAGACATCTCTCTAGTTTTATCTCCAGAGTGAGACATCTCACTAGTTTTATCTCCAGAGGGAGACATCTCACCAGTTTTATCTCCAGAGTGAGACATCTCTCTAGTTTTATCTCCAGTGTGAGACATCTCACTAGTTTTAGCTCCAGAGTGGGACATCTCACTAGTTTTATCTCCAGAGTGAGACATCTCACTAGTTTTATCTCCAGAGTGAGACATCTCACTAGTTTTAGCTCCAGAGTGGGACATCTCACTAGTTTTATCTCCAGAGTGAGACATCTCTCTAGTTTTATCTCCAGAGGGAGACATCTCACTAGTTTTAGCTCCAGAGTGGGACATCTCACTAGTTTTATCTCCAGAGTGAGACATCTCTCTAGTTTTATCTCCAGAGGGAGACATCTCACTAGTTTTATCTCCAGAGTGAGACATCTCACTAGGTGTAGCTCCAGAGTGAGACATCTCACTAGTTTTATCTCCAGAGTGAGACATCTCGCTAGTTTTATCTCCAGAGTGAGACATCTCGCTAGTTTTATCTCCAGAGTGAGACATCTCACTAGGTGTAGCTCCAGAGTGAGACATCTCACTAGTTTTATCTCCAGAGTGAGACATCTCACTAGTTTTATCTCCAGAGTGAGACATCTCACTAGGTGTAGCTCCAGAGTGAGACATCTCACTAGTTTTATCTCCAGAGTGAGACATCTCACTAGTTTTATCTCCAGAGTGAGACATCTCGCTAGTTTTATCTCCAGAAGGAGACATCTCACTAGTTTTATCTCCAGAGTGGGACATCTCACTAGTTTTATCTCCAGAGTGAGACATCTCACTAGTTTTATCTCCAGAGTGGGACATCTCACTAGTTTTCTCTCCAGAAGGAGACATCTCACTAGTTTTATCTCCAGAAGGAGACATCTCACTAGTTTTATCTCCAGAGGGAGACATCTCTCTAGTTTTATCTCCAGAGTGAGACATCTCACTAGTTTTATCTCCAGAGTGAGACATCTCTCTAGTTTTAGCTCCAGAGTGAGACATCTCTCTAGTTTTATCTCCAGAGTGAGACATCTCACTAGTTTTATCTCCAGAGGGAGACATCTCACCAGTTTTATCTCCAGAGTGAGACATCTCTCTAGTTTTATCTCCAGTGTGAGACATCTCACTAGTTTTAGCTCCAGAGTGGGACATCTCACTAGTTTTATCTCCAGAGTGGGACATCTCACTAGTTTTATCTCCAGAGTGAGACATCTCACTAGTTTTAGCTCCAGAGTGGGACATCTCTCTAGTTTTATCTCCAGAGTGGGACATCTCACTAGTTTTATCTCCAGAGTGAGACATCTCACTAGTTTTATCTCCAGAGTGAGACATCTCACTAGTTTTAGCTCCAGAGTGAGACATCTCTCTAGTTTTATCTCCAGAGTGGGACATCTCACTAGTTTTATCTCCAGAGTGAGACATCTCACTAGTTTTATCTCCAGAGTGAGACATCTCACTAGTTTTAACTCCAGTGTGAGACATCTCACTAGTTTTATCTCCAGAGTGAGACATCTCACTAGTTTTAGCTCCAGAGTGGGACATCTCACTAGTTTTAACTCCAGTGTGAGACATCTCACTAGTTTTAGCTCCAGAGTGAGACATCTCACTAGTTTTATCTCCAGAGTGAGACATCTCCCTTCTATCCTATCTTTGTTGGGAGCTGCACATGCTCAGTAGCTCGGTAAGATCCCATCAGCTGATAACTCTTTCTCCAGCTTTGGTCAGTCCAAGGCAGGATCAGCTGAGAGACTTCTTCTAGACCAGGGACACAACAGGGACAGGAAGTAGAACAGGGACAGGAAGTAGTTCTTTTGGAGATTCTGGTCAACTAGTGGCTGTTGGAGCAGTGTTTTCCATTGAGAACGAGCTAGCATGCTTTGGTTAGCCACCTCGTCTCTAGTGACGTAGAAAGCCGTGCAGATGTTGGACAGCTCACCCGGAGACTGAAGACAGAGGACATTCAGAAACCGGATCAGAGGACATTCAGAAACCGGACATTCAGAAACCGGATCAGAGGACATTCAGAAACCAGATCAGAGGACATTCAGGAACCGGATCTCACTCAAAACACCATGGATGGTTGTTTTTTTTGAAGTGTGTATGCGTGTGGAAGCACCAGAGACACAAAATAATCCCCAAAATCCCAGAAAAAGTGATTTTTTTTTTCATAATATGGGCTTTTTGAAGAAAGAATATTATTCCTTCATTGTGATTTTACATTACCATACAATGAAATTCAGGTGCACTGAGACAAAAATATATATCAAAGATCTCCCATTCACACACATGCAACTCACATACACAACTGTCAACATATGCATGCTAAAAAAAGTAAAAAAAAGTTTGTGTATTGCACTTTTTTTAATAAAATATGTATTTTTAAATGTAAGAAAATTTCAGATTGCACCGTTGTGTCGGTTAGGTCTTTGATTTCAGTGCTGTGGCGGCTTTAGAATAGAAACCGATGGACCTGTATCTGTGTCTCTTTGGTTCTGCAACTGTTAAAAAGTTGGTTTGGATTCTCTGAAACTCAAAGTGCAATATATATCTTTCGTACAATTTATAATAAAATGCCGTTTTTGCACATCCAATCTGCACTCTGTACATGCCCGTTTAAAGGGCTTACTTACTTTTTTAACTCTTATATTAGTAGTTGTGTTTTTATATTTGTTTTTTCGGATTATTCTTGTCTCACACACACAGACACACACACACACACAGCCTTTTAAAGCATTTTGGCCCCACAAAGCTGTCGGGGCCCTACAAGTATACCGTAGTCCTGGTTTTTGGACCCCACGAGTTCAGTTAAACAAGACTACACACACACACACACACACACGTGGCACTATCTTTGTGGGGACCAGTCATTGACATAATGCATTCCCTAGCCCCTTACCCTAACTTTAACCATCATAACTAAATGCCTGACCTTAACCCTTACCCTCACCCTAACCATAACCGGATTCTAACCCTAATCCTAAAACCAGGTCCTCAAACAGCCCTTTAAAGTAGTGGGGTCCAGCATTTAGGCCCCAGAAAGTTGTCAAGACCCCACAAGTATACTGTATTCCCGATTTTTGGACCCCACGAATGTAGTTAAACAAGTCCACACACACACACACACACACGCGCACACACGCACACACGCACACACACACACACACACACACACACACACACACTCACACACAGCCCTTTAAAGTTGTGGGGTCCAGCATTTTGGCCCCAGAAAGTTGTCGGGACCCCACAAGTATACTGTATTCCCGATTTTTGGACCCCACGAATGTAGTTAAACAAGTCCACACACACATACACACACGCGCACACACGCACACACGCACACACACGCACACACACACACACACACACACACACACACTCACACACAGCCCTTTAAAGTTGTGGGGTCCAGCATTTTGGCCCCAGAAAGTTGTCGGGACCCCACAAGTATACTTTATTCCCGATTTTTGGACCTCATGAATGTAGTTAGACAAGACGACACACACACACACACACACACACACACACACACTCACACACAGCCCTTTAAAGTTGTGGGGTCCAGCATTTTGGCCCCAGAAAGTTGTCGGGACCCCACAAGTATACTGTATTCCCGATTTTTGGACCCCACGAATGTAGTTAAACAAGTCCACACACACACACACACACGCGCACACACGCACACACGCACACACACGCACACACACACACACACACACACACACACACTCACACACAGCCCTTTAAAGTTGTGGGGTCCAGCATTTTGGCCCCAGAAAGTTGTCGGGACCCCACAAGTATACTTTATTCCCGATTTTTGGACCTCATGAATGTAGTTAGACAAGACGACACACACACACACACACACACACACACACACACACACACACACACACAGAGTTTGTAAAACAGTCGGTAAGCTTCGCCCATACCCCGCCCACCCTCGGTGTCATTCCCAGGTCAGTACCCCCCCCCCCCCTTCTCCACAACGGGTGTGTTGAAATAAACCAGTCCAGCTGTTTGCCATGAAAATGCCATTTACACCAACTGACACACACACACACACACACACACACACACACACACACACACACGTCTGAAAGTATAATCCAGCAGTCGGATAAAAGCATAATTTACAGCCTTCGTCTCTGCTCGTTCACTCTGGATCTGCAGAATCAGGGATAACACTCCAGAGGCGTTACCACAGCAACAGCCAAATATTCAACATGACTTTAAATCACATAAGAAGTGAGTTGTTGTGAGAGTTTGCAACCTCTCTGCTGTTTTATGATCATTCAAAGTATATTTGTTTAGGTGTCAAATCGATTGATTGATTTCGGGTGTGGTTGTATTTTCCTATCCACGCAGGCAAATGATGCGTTCAGTGGTGCAGATGTAAACACAGTAAAAGTAAGTGACGTAGCCTCTGCTACTGAGCGCTGACACCGTCTCTCTCTCATGTACGCACTATGTACTACGCAAAATGTTCTTTTTCAAGGTGGAGGTTTGGGGGTGTGGCCTTCAAAAATTGCCACTTTGCTCATTTGAAAGCCATGATGTCTCTCTCTCATGGGGGGGAGGGGGGGGGGCAAATTCTTTGGGCGGGCAAAGCAAAGAAAGGGGAGGTAACTTTCCCCCTTATGACCTCATAAGTACGTAATGTCTAATAAATATGTGATATTCAAACAAATAATTGTTTGTGGCTACTTGGTCAAGTCAAGTCTCAAGTCTTTATGTTAGGGTCCAAGTCAAGTTTCAAGTCTTTAAGTTAGAGTCCAAGTCAAGTTTAAGTTAGAGTCCAAGTCAAGTCTCAAGTCTTTAAGTTAGAGTCCAAGTCAAGTTTGAGGTCTTTAAGTTAGAGTCCAAGTCAAGTCTCAAGTATTTATGTTAGAGTCCAAGTCAAGTTTTAGGTCTTTAAGTTAGAGTCCAAGTCAAGTCTCAAGTTTTTAAGTTAGAGTCCAAGTCAAGTTTTAGGTCTTTAATTTAGAGTCCAAGTCAAGTTTTAGGTCTTTATGTTATAGTCCAAGTCA
>CM057245.1:2019355-2034355 GCA_029931835.1 Etheostoma nigrum | reverse complement strand
CACACACACACACACACACACACACACACACAATGTGCAGCATGTGGTCACATACATCACGGAGCAGCCTTTCTTCCCTGACAGCGTAAATGAGCGTCCGTCAGATAATGAAGCGAGGAGGCGACAGATGGAGGGAAGGATTCGAGGCGTCTGAAGGACTCCGAAAAACTAAAAAACGCAGTTAAAGACAGCTTCGACTTAATTAAGACTCAACGAGGCAACGTTTCTCTGTAATAATCTGGGACTAGTTCCCATTCATAAACACTTTAAGATTCTCATTTCATTTCTTCATTAAGCATCAAACTGAGTTAAATCATCACGAATCTGCACTATAGTGCCCACATTTTGTAATATGCTAGCACGCACACACACACACACACGCACGCACACACACACACACACACACACACACACACACACACACGCACACACACACACACACACACACACACACACGTACACACAGCCGCACACAAGCATGCACGCACAAACACCAAACGCACACACACACACATGCACAGACGCACACAAGCATGCACGCATGTGCACGCACGCACACACACACACGCACGCGCACACACACGCACGCACGCGCACACACACACACGCACGCGCACACACACGGACACATGCACAAACACACACGCACGCACAAATACACGCTTGCACAAGCATCTGCATGCACACACGCATCCGCACACACAGACGCATGCATGCACGCACAACAAGCGCGCGCGCACACACACACACACATGCACCAGCATCTGCACGCACACAGACACACACATGCATAAGCACCTGCACACACACACACACACAATTTAATATACAGATAATTTACAGATAGAGCAGGTCTAGACCACTCTATAATCTACAGATAGAGCAGGTCTAGACCACTCTATAATTTACAGATAGAGCAGGTCTAGACCACTCTATAATTTACAGATAGAGCAGGTCTAGACCACTCTATAATTTACAGATAGAGCAGGTCTAGACCACTCTATAATCTACAGATAGAGCAGGTCTAGACCACTCTATAATTTACAGATAGAGCAGGTCTAGACCACTCTATAATTTACAGATAGAGCAGGTCTAGACCACTCTATAATTTACAGATAGAGCAGGTCTAGACCACTCTATAATTTACAGATAGAGCAGGTCTAGACCACTCTATAATTTACAGATAGAGCAGGTCTAGACCACTCTATAATTTACAGATAGAGCAGGTCTAGACCACTCTATAATTTACAGATAGAGCAGGTCTAGACCGACTCTATAATCTACAGATAGAGCAGGTCTAGACCGCTCTATAATTTACAGATAGAGCAGGTCTAGACCACTCTATAATCTACAGATAGAGCAGGTCTAGACCACTCTATAATTTACAGATAGAGCAGGTCTAGACCACTCTATAATTTACAGATAGAGCAGGTCTAGACCACTCTATAATTTACAGATAGAGCAGGTCTAGACCGCTCTATAATTTACAGATAGAGCAGGTCTAGACCGCTCTATAATTTACAGATAGAGCAGGTCTAGACCACTCTATAATTTACAGATAGAGCAGGTCTAGACCCCTCTATAATTTACAGATAGAGCAGGTCTAGACCACTCTATAATTTACAGATAGAGCAGGTCTAGACCGCTCTATAATTTACAGATAGAGCAGGTCTAGACCACTCTATAATTTACAGATAGAGCAGGTCTAGACCGCTCTATAATTTACAGATAGAGCAGGTCTAGACCACTCTATAATTTACAGATAGAGCAGGTCTAGACCGCTCTATAATTTACAGATAGAGCAGGTCTAGACCACTCTATAATTTACAGATAGAGCAGGTCTAGACCGCTCTATAATTTACAAGGACCCAACAGTTCTAGTGGTTCCCTCCAGAGTAAGCAACAGTGCGACAGTGGTGAGGAAAAACTGCAGGATGTAACATGGCATCGCAGAATTATAATAATAATAATTAGTAGTATTAATTTACTCTATTTTGGTCTGTAGATTTATCCTAAATCTCTCTCTCTCTGTGTGGGGGTGGTGGGGGTGGGTGGGGGTGTGTGGGGGTGGTGGGGGTGGGTGGGGGTGTGTGGGGGTGTGTGGGGGTGGTGGGGGTGTGTGGGGGTGGTGGGGGTGGGTGGGGGTGTGTGGGGGTGTGTGGTGGGGTGTGTGGGGGTGGTGGGGGTGGGTGGGGGTGTGTGGGGGTGTGTGGGGGTGGTGGGGGTGTGTGGGGGTGTGTGGGGGTGGGTGGGGGTGTGTGGTTGTTCTGCTGGCCCCAGCCAAAACCATGAGTCAGTACCGACTGGGACCGGCCCTCCCACTGTTACTGGACCACTCATTTCAGCTTCACGCTCGCAAAAAACAACAACATTACCCTTTAGAGGTTCTTGCCATGAGAATGATTGAAAATTGATTTACTGTTTTATGCTGACGAACATAAAAAATGTTAATATGAAGTTAGTTGGGAATAACTCATGCTGTCTTCTCTCGTACACACCCGGTCTACACCCGAGCAGACGAACACACACACACACACACACACACAGTCTTGTCTCACTATCTTTATGGGGACAAGTCATTGACATAATGCATTCCCTAGCCCCTTACCCTAACCTTAACCATCAAATCTAAATGCCTAACCTTAACCCTTACCCTAACCTTAACCATAAAATCTAAATGCCTAACCTTAACCCTTACCCTAACCTTAACCATAAAATCTAAATGCCTAACCTTAACCCTTACCCTAACCTTAACCATCAAACCTAAATGCCTAACCTTAACCCTTACCCTAACCTTAACCATCAAACCTAAATGCCTAACCTTAACCCTTACCCTAACCTTAACCATCAAACCTAAATGCCTGACCTTAACCCTCACCCTAACCTTAACCATCACATCTAAATGCCTAACCTTAACCCTTACCCTAAACTTAACCATCAAACCTAAATGCCTAACCTTAACCCTAACCCTAACCTTAACCATAACCTAATTCTAACCCTGATCCTAAAACCAAGTCTTATTCCTCAAACAGCCCTTTAACGTTATGGGGACCAGCATTTTGTCCCCACAAAGCTGTCAGGACCCCATAAGTATACTGTATTTACAGTTTTTGGTCCCCACAAATGTAGTAAAACATGGTACACACACACACACACACACACAAGGACAATGGAAATGTGTCTCTTCTTCTCATTAGGCTGTAAAGAAGCTGCATATTTGGTTTGTTCATTCTTTTGTTATATTTACAAGTTAATGCGACCATATTCTGCTCATTTTCAGGTTGATAAGTGTATTTTGAGGTTGTACCAGAATAGGTTTCCATGGTTTCATTTTCAAAAAAACACCATATTTTTGTTGTACTGCACATTGCTGCAGATCCTCTTATATCGAAAAAAAATGTCATCAAAAGTCACCCTAAAGCTAAAAAAGATTAATCGATTAATCGATTAGTTGCCAACTTTTGAGTTTGTTCCATGTCCCTTCCGCTAACATGGAGGCGGCTAGATTAATATAAATGTTAATTTGAAGTTTTTTTGGGCCTGGGACTGAAAGGGTTCAACTTCAAGTTGAAAGCATTTTATTTGGATTAAGTTGCTAAATGAAGCCGGATCTAAAAGTAACTTTCAACTACGAAGAAGAAACCCAATTACTTCTGGATTTTTCCATTCAGCAAACTGGTACAAACACGTCACTAAGTCCAACACAAAGAATCGGACTCACGCAAGATGATTCAGGGGCATTATGCTGCTTAGAGAAAAGGCTGAGTCGCCTTTTCTCTCAGCAGTGGAAACCATTCATCTATCAACGCTCTCTTTTGTAAAGCTCTTGTTAGCACTTGCTGCGTTCTATTATGCATCATAAAAACACTGTTTGCACGTGTTAAAGCATCCGAAACCTGCGACGTAGACACAAGGGCAGAAGGTCACTTTCAGGAATCAAACCCCAGAATTGAAAATGTTTCTTCAAGAACATCCGCAGTGGTGTAGTCAGGTATACAGCGTACATCCACTAAGAAAGCTCCAGGATTTCCGTATACACAAATAAAAATGTGCAATGACACGTTACAACATAGTTTTGTGACAGAATTTACACTTCAGCTCACTTGTTGTCGCTAATACGGGTTTTATTTTTTATTTAACCTTTATTTAACCAGGAAATCCCTTGAGATTGAAATCTCATTTCCGAGGGAGACCTGGCCAAGACGGCACACCAGTTACAATTTGAATAGAAATAGAAAAACAGAGTCAAAATCACACATAGAGGAAGGGACAGGCCACATGAGGCAGTTGCATTTTGGAATTACATGGCATTTTAACATGGCCTTAAATTCATTTAATGTGACCACAAACTGAACAAATGCTGCAGAACATGCAGAAAGACTAACGTGGTACAACCATAAACTAGATTACTATCCGGTATTATGAATATTGGGAACAAGTTGCAATTCTAATCTGGTTGTTAGCCCCAAATACTGAAGTTTAAATTGACCAGAATTGATTTTTAATCACAGAAACCTGATCTCACCGAACGGTCAACGGGTTAGTTTAGGACAAGATCAATGGGTTAGGTTTAGGAAAAGATCAACGGGTTAGGTTTAGGAAAAGATCAACGGGTTAGGTTTAGGACAAGATCAACGGGTTAGGTTTAGGAAAAGAACAACGGGTTAGATCAGGAAAAGATCAACGGGTTAGTTTAGGAAAAGAACAACGGGTTAGGTTTAGGAAAAGATCAACGGGTTAGTTTAGGAAAAGATCAACGGGTTAGTTTTGGAAAAGAAGAACAGGACGGCCGTACACAGTGGAGAGGTTGGGTTTAGGAAAAGATCAATGGATTAGTTTAGGAGAAGATCAACGGGTTAGTTTAGGAGAAGATCAATGGATTAGTTTAGGAGAAGACCAACGGGTTAGTTTAGGAAAAGTTCAACGGGTTAGTTTAAGAGAAGATCAATGGATTAGTTTAGGAGAAGATCAACGGGTTAGTTTAGGAGAAGATCAATGGATTAGTTTAGGAGAAGACCAACGGGTTAGTTTAGGAAAAGATCAACGGGTTAGTTTAGGAGAAGATCAATGGATTAGTTTAGGAGAAGATCAACGGGTTAGTTTAGGAGAAGATCAACGGGTTAGTTTAGGAGAAGATCAATGGATTAGTTTAGGAGAAGACCAACGGGTTAGTTTAGGAAAAGATCAACGGGTTAGTTTAGGAGAAGATCAATGGATTAGTTTAGGAGAAGATCAACGGGTTAGTTTAGGAGAAGATCAACGGGTAGTTTAGGAGAAGATCAACGGGTTAGTTTAGGAGAAGATCAATGGATTAGTTTAGGAGAAGATCAACAGGTAGTTTAGGAAAAGATCAACGGGTGAGTTTAGGAAAAGAACAACGGGATAGTTTAGGAAAAGATCAACGGGATAGTTTAGGAAAAGATCAACGGGTTAGGTTTAGGAAAATATCAACGGGTTAGTTTAGGAAAAGATCAATGGGTAGTTTAGGAAAAAATCAACGGGTTAGGTTTAGGAAAAGATCAACGGGTTAGTTTAGGAAAAGATCAATGGGTAGTTTAGGAAAAAATCAACGGGTAGATTAGGAAAAGATCAACGGGTTAAGTTTAGGAAAAGATCAACAGGTTAGGTTTAGGAAAAGATTAATGGGATAGTTTAGGAAAAGATCAACGGGTTAGGTTTAGGAAAAGATCAACAGGTTAGGTTTAGGAAAAGATCAATGGGTTAGGTTAGGAGAAGATCAACGGGTTAGTTTAGGAAAAGATCAACGGGTTAGTTTAGGAGAAGACCAACGGGTTAGTTTAGGAAAAGATCAACAGGTTAGGTTTAGGAAAAGATCAATGGGTTAGGCTAGGAGAAGATCAACGGGTTAGTTTAGGAAAAGATCAACGGGTAGTTTAGGAAAAGATCAACGGGTTAGTTTAGGAAAAGATCAACGGGTTAGTTTAGGAAAAGATCAACTGGTTGGGTTTAGGAAAAAAATAACGGGACTGTTGGGTACCGATGCAGATTTTTGGGCTTTCATATACTCGCTACCGTTGTTGCTCTCATTGCTACGTCGCCTTCTCATTGACTTTACTTTGGCATTGTTTTCCAGTGGAAAGTTCCGGGTCTGAGAGTGAAGCCGATGTCATCTTATGCTAATCTACTTCTCACTTGATTTATTACCTTGATAAACATTTTCATAATGAGTTCATGGTCTCAATCGTTAGTTCCAAGTCTTCTTCAATACAGCATGATGTTCTTTTAGTAAATTATGGTCTAGACCTACTCTATCTGTAAATTATAGAGCGGTCTGGACCTACTCTATCTGTAAATTATAGAGTGGTCTAGACCTACTCTATCTGTAAATTAGAGAGTGGTCTAGACCTGCTCTATCTGTAAATTATAGAGCGGTCTAGACCTGCTCTATCTGTAAATTATAGAGCGGTCTAGACCTGCTCTATCTGTAAATTATAGAGGGGTCTAGACCTGCTCTATCTGTAAATTATAGAGTGGTCTAGACCTGCTCTATCTGTAAATTATAGAGTGGTCTAGACCTGCTCTATCTGTAAATTATAGAGCGGTCTAGACCTACTCAATCTGTAAATTATAGAGTGGTCTAGACCTGCTCTATCTGTAAATTATAGAGCGGTCTAGACCTACTCTATCTGTAAATTATAGAGTGGTCTAGACCTGCTCTATCTGTAAATTATAGAGGGGTCTAGACCTGCTCTATCTGTAAATTATAGAGCGGTCTAGACCTGCTCTATCTGTAAATTATAGAGAGGTCTAGACCTGCTCTATCTGTAAATTATAGAGCGGTCTAGACCTGCTCTATCTGTAAATTATAGAGAGGTCTAGACCTGCTCTATCTGTAAATTATAGAGTGGTCTAGACCTGCTCTATCTGTAAATTATAGACTGATCTAGACCTACTCTATCTGTAAATTATAGAGTGGTCTAGACCTGCTCTATCTGTAAATTATAGAGTGGTCTAGACCTGCTCTATCTGTAAATTATAGACTGATCTAGACCTACTCTATCTGTAAATTATAGAGCGGTCTAGACCTGCTCTATCTGTAAATTATAGAGCGGCCTAGACCTGCTCTATCTTTAAATTATAGAGCGGTCTAGACCTACTTTATCTGTAAAGTGTCTCAATATAACTCTTGTTATGATTTGATACTATGAATAAATTAAATTGAATCTAATCCACATCATTTAATTCCAACATTTTGAGTAGGTACATGCCCCAAAACGGCGAATGAAGTCCGTGCACGTACCGTCAGGTGCTGAAACAGCCAGGCTCTCAGGATGTTGGTGGCCACTTTGGGGAAGATGCCTCTCTTTTTGTTGTGCAGTTTGTCTCTGTCGGGGTCGTCGTCGTCCCCCGTGCTGGGAGAAGCCATGCCGTTATCCAGGCAGTCACCTGAGCAACACAGCGAGGAGACAACAGAAACAGTGTTATCTAACAGTCTCGAGCAAGAAAACAACGTTTCCGTAGATACCAAACAGGCTGGTTGGTACACATCTAGTCTCGCTTTCCTCCACAGCAACAACTCTTCCCAACTCTTTCCAACTCTTTCCTCTCACTTTACCGAAAATGAACCAGGTAAATACCAAAATAGGATGGGGAATCACCAGCCGCCTCCCAATATCTTCACGATACTTATGCCATCCATCTTCATCCGCTTATCCGGAGTCGGGTCGCGGGGGCAGCAGCTCCAGTAGGGGACCCCAAACTTCCCTTTCCCGAGCCACATCAACCAGCTCCGACTGGGGGATCCCGAGGCGTTCCCAGGCCAGGTTGGAGATATAATCTCTCCACCTAGTCCTGGGTCTTCCCCGAGGCCTCCTCCCAGCTGGACGTGCCTGGACCACCTCCCTAGGGAGGCGCCCAGGAGGCATCCTTACCAGATGCCCGAACCACCTCAACTGGCTCCTTTCGACGCGAAGGAGCAGCGGCTCTACTCCGAGCTCCTCTCGGATGACTGAGCTTCTCACCCTATCTCTAAGGGAGACGCAAAGGGATACTTATGCCACGATACGATATTATTACGATAATATTCTGCGATATATTGCAATTCATAACATTTTTTTCCAACTTCTCATTTTTCCTCAATTTCTAATGACGTCCCCAAAATGAAACGTATCAACATCTGTTTCATCTAAAAAGAAACATTTCTATGTTATTTCATCTCATTTCAATATTATTGCTGCAAAATGGGACAAACTGACCAACACATATATAATATATAATAATACCATACTTGGCGTCTGTGTATCGATACAGTATTGTTGCTGAAAATATCCCGATACTATGCTGTATTAACCCCCCCCCCCCCATACAGAACTGTGATTTTTGTGTACAGTTACACCCCTAGTTGTTATGTAACCCTAAAATAATGTGTAAAGCTCCCTCTGCTCCTTCAGGGAGTGGGCTGTCTTTCATATTTTTTGAGTGGGGGAAAATGTCCCTCTACTAAATACAGTATTGGGTGGAAGGGGGGGGGGGGCAAAACCCCTGCATCCTCCCCCGAAATCTACAGCTATGTTTACTATATTCCCAATGGTTGCAGAGCGCTGCTACACAGCCAGCTAGCTAACATTAGCATGCTTCACTCATATGTCTTTTCCACCAAGGCTAACCAGGTGCTGGTTCTGGTTCTGGTGCTGGTGCTGGTGCCAGTTCGGTGCTGGTTCTACTCGCCAGTTATCTAAGAAGCAGCTGGATCCTCCCCAGCCTGAGAGCCAGCAGACCGTTGGTTTCCTCCCCAGACCACGGTGGTTCTGGTTTCCCATCCATGTCCGTAGCTAACATTAACAGCTCTTTGTGGTTAACAGCTGACCGGGGTTTTCAAAATGGTTTGGGTCATGATAACCCCGCCCCCCCCAGTACCTGACATAACCGGTTCTTATCTCTGGACCAGCGCTAAGTTGGTGCTGAGTTGGAACCCGTGTTCTGGGCCCAGAACCAGGTTTATTTGTGTGGACAAGCAAAGAACGATATTTGGCACTGACTCCGAACCAGCACCAGAACTGCCTTGGTGGAGAAGACATACCAGAGTCCACATGTCCTCGGAGCACTTTTCTGCCCATTAAAGACGCCTGACAAACACATGCCTTCACTCGTGTGCTTTCCATGCACGGTATTCCCCAGATGGTGAGTGGATTCGCCGGCGTGCTCGGCTCCGTAACCCTCTCCGAGGCCCCCACCATCCCCCCGCAGGTTTTGGATTTGCTGCACATATAATGCAGCATTTCAACTGAAAACCACTAATAGCTGCTGGGCCCGGTGTGTGTGTTTTTTTGTGTGTTTTTTTTACTGCACTTTCTCTGCCTGTTTAATGAGGCTCATTTTCTCCTCAGTGTTTTTAACAGCGCCGGGCCAAGGTTAGGGCGACGGTCCCCGGCAGCCGGCCTGCAGCGGGAGCTCCCGGCAGAGGATCGAGGCCTCCCCCGCGCCTCGTCGAGGCGGGATTCTGCAGAGCCTGAGAAGGTGGAAATAATCATAAAAATGATGCGTAACTCCATAAACAAGCTCTCAGCCTCATTAGGCTGAACCGCAAGCTCCCAGAGGCTGATTTACACCCCACCCCTCCACCCCTCCACCCCTCCACCCTCGCTCTCTCCCCTCCGAGAGCCAAGGAAACAGAAGTCCGACCCAACCTGCTAATGCTTTGTGACAACTCGGCTTCACAACAACCTGGGAGCTACAAGCAGAGCCGCCCCGAGTCTGTTTGGGTCCCAAAATATCACCTTTTGCTGTCATTTTTACCCTTTTACCCTCAACGAGTTCGTCCCTTTTTCTGCAGTTTTTAAAATGTATTTATTCATTTATTTTCAGCATTTTTAGGCCTTTATTATGACAGGACAGCTTAGACATGAAAGGGGAGAGACGGGAATGACATGCAGCAAAGGGCCCGAGCTGGAGTCGAACCTGCGGCCGCCACGTAGAGAACTGAGCCTCTGTACATGGGCACACGCTCCACCAGGTGAGCAAACCGGGCACCCTTTCCTCAGTTTTTTACAGATGTACAGAAAAAGCACCAAAAATTTTGAAAAAGCAACAAAAACATATGAGGCAAAAACTTGGAATAAAAGCAAAAAAACGTCAGAAAAAGCAACAAAAACTCTTCTATCTATCTATATCTATCGACATATTCCAGTCTGTGATTATCCATCAACATCCATTCCTTTCATTTTAGTCTAAATAATTCCTAATTTCTGCTTTTCTAACTCAAACATTAGGTATAATTTCCTATAAATGAGGTTTATTGGCCATAAATTCCTAAAATAACTGTAAAACTAAAGTTAATAAGTTAGTTATGTAGTGTTGAAAACGTCAAAAAAACTGACAAACATTGAAAAAGTGTTGAAAAAGGGACAAAAACGTAAGAAAAAGTTAAAAACATCGATAAAAAGCGTCAACAAAAGTGTTGATTTTCAATTTTGACGGGAAGACAACACGAGGGTTAAACCATGAACATATGAATTTGGTTAATGCATGCTATTTCCTCTAGAGTCTAGAGTGTGTGTGTGTGTGTGTGTGTGTGTGTGTGTCTGTGTGTGTGTGTGTGTGTGTCTGTGTGTGTCTGTGTGTGTGCGTGTGTGCGTGCGTGCGTGTGTGTGTGTGTGTGTGCGTCTGTGTGTGTGTGCGTGTGTGTGTGTGTGTGTGTGTGTGTGCGTCTGTGTGTGTGTGCGTGTGTGCGTGTGTGCGTGCGTGCGTGCGTGCGTGTGTGTGTGTGTGTGTGTGTGTGTGCGTCTGTGTGTGTGTGCGTGTGTGTGTGTGTGTGTGTGTGTGCGTGTGTGTGTGTGTCTGTGCGTGTGTGTGTGTGTGTGTGTGTGTGTGTGCGTATGTGTGTGTCTGTGCGTGTGTGTGTGTGTTCTGGAACATAAAGCTCTCTTTCTTCCAGCTCTGCTCTTGGCTCACGGCCTTCATCACTCCCTCTTTGTCTCTACCGTCTCCCGTTATTTGCAAACGGACGTCAAGTTCAACATGTCGGGAAACCGTCGACACACACACACACACACACACACACACACACACACACACTTGCTAAAATACTGTACTAAAGTACAAATTAGAAATTTGTCTGACAGCTTTAGATACTTTTCAGACGCCAGCTTTTCATCCCTTTCCTGCACCTCTAGATGGGTTGAAAGGTCGTGATGAACTGAAGGATGGATTGTTCCTTTATTTGTTGATAACATCTCCTACTTCTAACTGTACGTTCACACCGTCACCGACCTGAGCGTCTAAAGATACCGGAAGTCATTCATTTTCAATGGAAGCTTCTCTCAACTGCTCGGCGTCGCGTTTTGAGCGTTTTGGGCGTTTTGAGCGTTTTGGCCGTTTTGGCCGTTTTGGCCGTTTTGAGCGTTTTGGCCGTTTTGAGCCGTTTTGGCCGTTTTGAGTCGTTTTGAGCGTTTTGGGCGTTTTGAGCGTTTTGAGCGTTTTGAGCGTGTTAAGCGTCAATCAGAAAGTGGAAATTTTTCAACGTTATGGTAATGAGCTATGACGCGGTGCAGCGGCTAACTCCAGCCGCCCAATCGGAATTAAAGAAGTCCTTCACGCTGACTGATTCCAGAGAAACATACGATGTAATCTTTGCGTTCCTACCAAAACATTTGTTCCGAGGGAAATGGAGGAGAAGCTCATCATCGCCGTTGCTGGGTTTCCTATCATTTATGACAGAGGTCTTCAACGTTTTTTAAGCCAAGGACCCCTTTACTGAAAGAGAGATGGAGCAGAGACCCCCTACTACATGTATTGTATAAAATTAATTTGCGTATTAAACTGAGCCTACAATAACGTGTAGGGCGCCCTAAAGCCTTTATACATACCTTTTTTTGCATAGCATACGAAGCTATTAACATCAAAATTGTTGGCATGATTTTATAAATCATGTTTTAATGTTAAACACGTATCTGTGGATGGCTAACTTAGTGACTACCTTACCTATAGGTCAGTAAGCAGTGGGAATTTATATTTGCTAAAAACACGTTGTTCATTCATGTTAAGACTTTAATTTTTGAAAAAATGTTTTAAAATTAACAATTATTCGTGGCCTGGTTAGCTCAGTTGGTAGAGCAGGCGCACACAAAGGTTTACTCCTTAACGCAGTGGCCATGGGTTTGACTCTGACCTGCGGCCCTTTGCGGCATGTCATCACCCCCTTTCATGGCTTTAACTTTACTGTGGAAATAAAGACATAAAGTGCCCAAAAATACTATCTTAACAATAATTTGGCAGCTCCCCAACATTGATTCTGAGGACCTCCTTGGGGTCCCGGACCCCCTGTTGAAGATCCCTAATTTATGATATGACGTTGTTTGCGTATAGGGACCAGTTAAAAAAAAACGAGGCGTGGGATAAAGTAGCCGAGATAGTCGGTGTGTCCGGTGAGTAGGCCAAATGCGTGTTGATGTCCGAGTACGACGTCTTCTCCACAAATACAACACAGCAGCAGCACCAGAACACAACTACTTCGCGATGATCCATAATTATCCAGTCATACACATAGAGGACAAGAACCCTAGCCCTTTACGAAAGCGGGAATGCTGTTCAGTTGCTCACAACACAGATTTTGACCGATTGCGCTATACAAACACCGCCACGTCAGAGCGTCCTTGGCGGGGCGGCCAGAGCTTTTTTGCAGCTCAAGTCGGTGGCGGTGTGCATGTACAATTAGGCCCAGGACAGGGAAGACCCAGGACTAGGTGGAGGGACGTCCAGCTGGGAGGAGGCCTCGGGGAAGACCCAGGACTAGGTGGAGGGACGTCCAGCTGGGAGGAGGCCTCGGGGAAGACCCAGGACTAGGTGGAGGGACGTCCAGCTGGGAGGAGGCCTCGGGGAAGACCCAGGACTAGGTGGAGGGACGTCCAGCTGGGAGGAGGCCTCGGGGAAGACCCAGGACTAGGTGGAGGGACGTCCAGCTGGGAGGAGGCCTCGGGGAAGACCCAGGACTAGGTGGAAGGACGTCCAGCTGGGAGGAGGCCTCGGGGAGGACCCAGGACAAGGTGGAGGGACGTCCAGCTGGGAGGAGGCCTCGGGGAAGACCCAGGACTAGGTGGAGGGACGTCCAGCTGGGAGGAGGCCTCGGGGAAGACCCAGGACTAGGTGGAGGGACGTCCAGCTGGGAGGAGGCCTCGGGGAAGACCCAGGACTAGGTGGAAGGACGTCCAGCTGGGAGGAGGCCTCGGGGAAGACCCAGGACTAGGTGGAAGGACGTCCAGCTGGGAGGAGGCCTCGGGGAGGACCCAGGACAAGGTGGAAGGACGTCCAGCTGGGAGGAGGCCTCGGGAAAGACCCAGGACTAGGTGGAGGGACGTCCAGCTGGGAGGAGGCCTCTGGGGAAGACCCAGGACTAGGTGGAGGGACGTCCAGCTGGGAGGAGGCCTCGGGGAAGACCCAGGACTAGGTGGAAGGACGTCCAGCTGGGAGGAGGCCTCGGGGAAGACCCAGGACTAGGTGGAGAGATTATATCTCCAACCTGGCCTGGGAACGCCTCGGGATCCCCCAGTCGGAGCTGGTTGATGTGGCTCGGGAAAGGGAAGTTTGGGGTCCCCTGCTGGAGCTGCTTTCCCCAAGACCCGACTACCGGATAAGCGGATGAAGATGGATGGATGGATGGATGGATCACAACAACAGTTATCTCACAGCGCTGTTCATAAAAGAGCAGGTCTAGACCGGACTCCAGAAACCCAACATGTGTGTTTCCCATTGATGTGCTGCACTCCAGCAGTAGTATACTTCACGTTAACCCTCCTGGTGTCTTCGGGTCAAATTTGACCCGTTTTCAAAATGTTTCTATGTCAGAAATTTGGTTTTCTTTCAAACAAATTGTCCAAAAAAGTTACGTGGATGGTTCCCAACAACGCTCCTCACAAGTTAAATAAATACTCAGTTCACTACTTTTATTGAATTGGGGTGTTTTTTTGTCAATTTATAGGCATTTGGAGAAAAAACATTGATTAAAAAGCATCAAAGTGTTGAAAAAAGGTACAAAAACATAAGAAAATGTTGAAACATGTTGATTAAAAGCCTCAACAAAAGCGCTGACTTTCATGTTAACCCTCATGTTGCCCTCATGTTGTCCTATATCAATGTTCTTTTTTAGTTCTCCAAAATAACATGATTGATTCCACCCAACGCTCTTTGCCAAGTACAAATCTCTACTTTCATTAATTTTGGGGCGTCTTATTCAATTTTATAGCATTGTAAAACAAATGGAAGTGTTTTTGAAATAGTATTGAGTAAAAGTTGACATATTCCAGTCTGTGATTATCATCAACATCCATTCCTTTAATTTTAGTCTCAATAATTCCTAATTTCTGCTTTTCTAACTCAAACATTAGGTATAATTTCCTATAAATGAGGTTTATTGGCCATAAATGAGTTAGTATTACGTCAAAAAAACGTCAAAAAAGTGACAAACATTGAAAAAAGGTACAAAATCATAAGAAAAGCATCAACAAAAGTGTTGACTTTCAATTTTGATGGGAAGACAATAAGGGTGTGACGAGATCTCGTTTTACTAGATCTCGCGATATTAAAACGTGACGAGATTTCTCGTCGAGGTGAAAAGTTGTCTCGTGAGGCGATGTGATGTCAGGGCAGAAGCCAGTTGGTAGAGTTTATACAAAACATTTTGCAATGTTTGCACGTCCTTTACTGCATATAATTCATTAAAATAGTAAAAAAAAAAAAGTTAAATAACATTCATCATTAATAGTTCATTTCAAAATACACCTAAATTGTTTTGCATTTTGTGATTTTTCAGTTGAATAAAAAAACTATTTTCCATTCATATATTTCATTGAGGATTTCTTTAAATTTTTTTTAAAAATCTTGTCTCGTCTCGTTCTCGTGAACCCAATCTCGTGATGTGTCTCGTCTCGTGGAGTAAGCGTCTCGTCACACCCATAGAAGACAACGATATCGCAACGTTTCTCGGTATCGGCCGATACGCGAGTTCAGGTATCGGGAAGGGAAAAGAATAGTATCCGAACATCTTTA
>CM057245.1:1976855-2006855 GCA_029931835.1 Etheostoma nigrum | reverse complement strand
CTCCGGAGAGCAGGCCGTCAGGGTGTGAGGGGAGGGAGGGAGAGGGGGACGGGGGGGACGGGGGGCAGAGGAGGGGGAGGGGGGAGGGAGGGAGAAGGAGGGAGGGAATACTTTATTTTCTTATTTGAAGGAGCACAGACTCCATGCGCGTCTCCGTAGCATCGACAAGGCGTGCCAAGGCGCGCCCCCGCGGAGGAGGAGTTCTCCTGACTAGAGCTCAGCGCTGGAAGAAGAGTTCAGATCCTTTACTTCAGTAAAAGTACTAATACCACATAGTAACAAGTTAAAGTCCTGCATTGGGAATGCTACTTTAGTAAAACGGAAAATATCATCAAGAAAAAGTAGTTAAAGTATTAAAAGTAAAGAAGAATCCTCCCGTCGTAGAAGACTAGTCTATTTATAGTAAAATACCTTGAAAAAATATATCTTACTGTAAATGAGCAGTAGTTTACTGGCAAAGCTGCCGCCGGTATACTTCTGTAAATTTAGGCTACTGTGAAAAGTTTTACAGTGTATATTATCCAATGTACTAGTATACAATATGTATACCAGTATCAAACTATACTTTTGTTTATGTTCATGTTGTATATTCCTCATATTAGCAAATATTGCGACTGAAAAGTTGTAAGTTAGAGCTGCAATATACACACACACACACACACACACACACACACACACACACACACATACATACTGTACATACATACACACACATACACACATACATACTGTACATACATACACACACATACACACATACATACTGTACATACATACACACACATACACACATACATACACACATACATACTGTACATACATACACACACATACACACATACATACACACATACATACTGTACATACATACACACACATACATACACACATACACACATACATACTGTACATACACATACCTATAGTACATACATATACCTATACACACGTACACGCACACATATACATACACATACTAACACATACAGTATACACACACACACACACACACACACACACACAAGCAGAGTTGCTGTTGGACGTCATCGCCATCTAGTGGATGTAACGAGTCAACAGGGAGGAGTGGTTTAACCCTCATGTTGTCCTCATGTTGTCCTCATGTTGTCCTCATGTTGTCTTCATGTTGTCTTCATGTTGTCCCCATGTTGTCCTCATGTTGTCCTCATGTTGTCTTCATGTTGTCTTCATGTTGTCCCCATGTTGTCCTCATGTTGTCCTCATGTTGTCCTCATGTTGTCCCCATGTTGTCCTCATGTTGTCCTCATGTTGTCCTCATGCTGTCCCCATGTTGTCCTCATGTTGTCCTCATGTTGTCCTCATGTTGTCCCTCATGTTGTCCTCATGGTGTCCTCATGTTGTCCTCATGTTGTCCTCATGTTGTCCCCATGTTGTCCCCATGTTGTCCTCATGTTGTCCTCATGTTGTCCTCATGTTGTCCCCATGTTATCCTCATGTTGCCCTCATGTTGCCCTCATGTTGTCCTCATGTTGTCCTCATGTTGCCCTCATATTGCCCTCATGTTGTCCTCATGTTGCCCCCATGTTGTCCTCATGTTGTCTTCATGTTGTCCTCATGTTGCCCCCATGTTGTCCTCATGTTGTCTTCATGTTGTCCTCATGTTGTCCCCATGTTGTCCCCATGTTGTCTTCATGTTGTCCTCATGTTGTCCTATATCAATGTTCTTTTTAATTCCCCAAAATAACATGATTGATTCCACCCAACGCTCTTTGCCAAGTACAAATCTCTACTTTCATTAATTTTGGGGCGTCTTATTCAATTTTATAGCATTGTAAAACAAATGGAAGTGTTTTTGAAATAGTATTGAGTAAAAGTTGACATATTCCAGTCTGTGGTTATCATCAACATCCATTCCTTTAATTTTAGTCTCAATAATTCCTAATTTCTGCTTTTCTAACTCAAACATTAGGTATAATTTCCTATAAATGAGGTTTATTGACCATAAATTCCAAAAATAACTGTAAAACTAAAGTTAATAAGTTCGTGTTACGTAGTGTTAAACGTCAAAAAAAGTGACAAACATTGAAAAAAAGCATCAAAAGTGTTGAAAAAAGGACAAAAACATAAGAAAAAGTTAAAAACATTGATACAAAGCGTCAAAAAAGTGTTTTTCAGTTTTGACAAGAAGACAACACGAGGATTAAGATGTTAATATATTTCCATGGTAAGGCGCCCCGAGCAGTTGTGGGTTCGGTGCCTTGCTCAAGAGCACCTTGGCAGTGCCCAGGAGGTGAACTGGCACCTCTCCAGCTACCAGTCCACCACCGGGGACTTGAACCAGCGACCTTCCGACTCCATTCCCAACCCAAATCCCCTATGGACTGTTGCTACTAAAATATTAAAAGGTAAATTGTAAAAAGCGAGATGTTAAAGGTAGAGATCTCTACCCAACCAGACCCACGGTTCTGGAAGCAGTTCAGGTTGGACTCCAGGTACAGGACCAGCTATATATATATATATATATAGACCTTAGTGGTCCCCTAATACTGTATCTGAAGTCTCTTTTATATAGACCTTAGTGGTCCCTAATACTGTATCTGAAGTCTCTTTATATAGACCTTAGTGGTCCCATAATACTGTATCTGAAGTCTCTTTATATAGACCTTAGTGGTCCCCTAATACTGTATCTGAAGTCTCTTTATATAGACCTTAGTGGTCCCCTAATACTGTATCTGAAGTCTCTTTATATAGACCTTAGTGGTCCCCTAATACTGTATCTGAAGTCTCTTTTATATAGACCTTAGTGGTCCCCTAATACTGTATCTGAAGTCTCTTTTATATAGACCTTAGTGGTCCCCTAATACTGTATCTGAAGTCTCTTTTATATAGACCTTAGTGGTCCCCTAATACTGTATCTGAAGTCTCTTTTATATAGAACTTAGTGGTCCCCTAATACTGTATCTGAAGTCTCTTTTATATAGACCTTAGTGGTCCCTAATACTGTATCTGAAGTCTCTTTTATATAGACCTTAGTGGTCCCCTAATACTGTATCTGAAGTCTCTTTTATATAGACCTTAGTGGTCCCCTAATACTGTATCTGAAGTCTCTTTTATATAGACCTTAGTGGTCCCTAATACTGTATCTGAAGTCTCTTTTATATAGACCTTAGTGGTCCCTAATACTGTATCTGAAGTCTCTTTTATATAGACCTTAGTGGTCCCCTAATACTGTATCTGAAGTCTCTTTTATATAGACCTTAGTGGTCCCCTAATACTGTATCTGAAGTCTCTTTTATATAG
Organism: Etheostoma nigrum; assembly: GCA_029931835.1. Lineage (NCBI taxonomy): Eukaryota > Metazoa > Chordata > Actinopteri > Perciformes > Percidae > Etheostoma > Etheostoma nigrum. Next base: position 2,003,576 of record CM057245.1, on the reverse strand, counting down.
ACCTTAGTGGTCCCTAATACTGTATCTGAAGTCTCTTTTATATAGACCTTAGTGGTCCCCTAATACTGTATCTGAAGTCTCTTTTATATAGACCTTAGTGGTCCCTAATACTGTATCTGAAGTCTCTTTTATATAGACCTTAGTGGTCCCTAATACTGTATCTGAAGTCTCTTTTATATAGACCTTAGTGGTCCCTAATACTGTATCTGAAGTCTCTTTTATATAGACCTTAGTGGTCCCCTAATACTGTATCTGAAGTCTCTTTATATAGACCTTAGTGGTCCCTAATTCTGTATCTGAAGTCTCTTTTATATAGACCTTAGTGGTCCCCTAATACTTTATCTGAAGTCTCTTTTATATAGACCTTAGTGGTCCCCTAATACTGTATCTGAAGTCTCTTTTATATAGACCTTAGTGGTCCCCTAATACTGTATCTGAAGTCTCTTTTATATAGACCTTAGTGGTCCCCTAATACTTTATCTGAAGTCTCTTTTATATAGACCTTAGTGGTCCCTAATACTGTATCTGAAGTCTCTTTATATAGACCTTAGTGGTCCCCTAATACTGTATCTGAAGTCTCTTTTATATAGACCTTAGTGGTCCCTAATACTGTATCTGAAGTCTCTTTTATATAGACCTTAGTGGTCCCCTAATACTGTATACTTACCCATACCCTAATACTGGCCTTGACTTACTGCCACTTTGCTCGTTTAAAGGCCATGATGTCTCTCTCATGGGGGGGCCAAATTCTCTGGGTGGGTAAAGCAGAGAAAGGGGAGGTAACCTTGCCCCTTATGACCTCATAAGGGGATGAGTCCAGATCGGCCCATCTGAGCTTTTATTTTCTCAAAGGCAGAGCAGGATACCCAGGGCTCGGTTTACACCTATCTCCATTTCTAGCCACTGGGGGGGGCCATAGGGAGGCTGGGGGGGACGCATATTAATGTTCAAAAACCTCATAAAGGGACATTTTCATGCCATGGGACCTTTAAAGTAGTGATTTAGTCCATCAGACACACAGTGTTTTTAAAGGACAGGCTTGGTTCTTGTCATTCTTTATCCTTTCAAGTTTTTGACACATTGTAAAGATTGTAGCCGATCCCGGGCTTGAACCCTTGAACCCTTCCCCTCCTTTGGGAGAAACCAACACATTCTCACTCCCGTCTCGTAAAGACGGACGCTTGGTCAGGTGACTTTGACGCTTGATTTAATTAATGTCTTTTTTTTTATGTATGCAACTTTCCCCATTACACATTCAATCTGTGTTACAATTACACATTCTAATACTTCGTCACCCAATAAACATCAAACTCTGCCCTGTAGTTACAGTTTCAGATGTGAGGTGCAGTAGCACGGCTCTGCCACCAGGTGTCAGTAAAACACAGTCCTTTACAAACAAGACACGGAGTTGTTGCAATGGTGGGACTATAAACCGGGGCTCTTATTTTGAAAATATGTTTTGCTGGTGCTTGTTAGTAGAGAGTGAAGTATTATAAGTATCTAAAGAAGTACTGTCTCAAAGAAGTACTGTCTCAAAGAATTGATTTCAAAGTACTTTTGCTAGTTTATAAATCACTTAACGGTTTAGGTCCAAAATACATTTCTGATCTGCTACTACACTATGACCCCCCCAGACCTCTCAGGTCATCTGGGACAGGTCTACTACTACACTATGACCCCCCCAGACCTCTCAGGTCATCTGGGACAGGTCTACTACTACACTATGACCCCCCCAGACCTCTCAGGTCATCTGGGACAGGTCTACTACTACACTATGACCCCCCCAGACCTCTCAGGTCATCTGGGACAGGTCTGCTACTACACTATGACCCCCCCAGACCTCTCAGGTCATCTGGGACAGGTCTGCTACTACACTATGACCCCCCCAGACCTCTCAGGTCATCTGGGACAGGTCTACTACTACACTATGACCCACCCAGACCTCTCAGGTCATCTGGGACAGGTCTACTACTACACTATGACCCCCCCAGACCTCTCAGGTCATCTGGGACAGGTCTGCTACTACACTATGACCCCCCCAGACCTCTCAGGTCATCTGGGACAGGTCTGCTACTACACTATGACCCCCCCAGACCTCTCAGGTCATCTGGGACAGGTCTACTACTACACTATGACCCCCCCAGACCTCTCAGGTCATCTGGGACAGGTCTACTACTACACTATGACCCACCCAGACCTCTCAGGTCATCTGGGACAGGTCTACTACTACACTATGACCCCCCCAGACCTCTCAGGTCATCTGGGACAGGTCTGCTACTACACTATGACCCCCCCAGACCTCTCAGGTGGTCTGGGACAGGTCTGCTACTACACTATGACCCCCCCAGACCTCTCAGGTCATCTGGGACAGGTCTGCTACTACACTATGACCCCCCCAGACCTCTCAGGTCATCTGGGACAGGTCTACTACTACACTATGACCCCCCCAGACCTCTCAGGTCATCTGGGACAGGTCTGCTACTACACTATGACCCCCCCCAGACCTCTCAGGTCATCTGGGACAGGTCTACTACTACACTATGACCCCCCCAGACCTCTCAGGTCATCTGGGACAGGTCTACTACTACACTATGACCCCCCCAGACCTCTCAGGTCCTCTGGGACAGGTCTACTACTACACTATGACCCCCCCAGACCTCTCAGGTCATCTGGGACAGGTCTGCTACTACACTATGACCCCCCCAGACCTCTCAGGTCATCTGGGACAGGTCTACTACTACACTATGACCCCCCCAGACCTCTCAGGTCATCTGGGACAGGTCTACTACTACACTATGACCCCCCCAGACCTCTCAGGTCATCTGGGACAGGTCTGCTACTACACTATGACCCCCCCAGACCTCTCAGGTCATCTGGGACAGGTCTGCTACTACACTATGACCCCCCCAGACCTCTCAGGTCATCTGGGACAGGTCTACTACTACACTATGACCCCCCCAGACCTCTCAGGTCATCTGGGACAGGTCTGCTACTACACTATGACCCCCCCAGACCTCTCAGGTCATCTGGGACAGGTCTACTACTACACTATGACCCCCCCAGACCTCTCAGGTCATCTGGGACAGGTCTGCTACTACACTATGACCCACCCAGACCTCTCAGGTCATCTGGGACAGGTCTGCTACTACACTATGACCCCCCCAGACCTCTCAGGTCATCTGGGACAGGTCTACTACTACACTATGACCCCCCCAGACCTCTCAGGTCATCTGGGACAGGTCTACTACTACACTATGACCCCCCCAGACCTCTCAGGTCATCTGGGACAGGTCTGCTACTACACTATGACCCCCCCAGACCTCTCAGGTCATCTGGGACAGGTCTGCTACTACACTATGACCCCCCCAGACCTCTCAGGTCATCTGGGACAGGTCTGCTACTACACTATGACCCCCCCAGACCTCTCAGGTCCTCTGGGACAGGTCTGCTACTACACTATGACCCCCCCAGACCTCTCAGGTCATCTGGGACAGGTCTGCTACTACACTATGACCCCCCCAGACCTCTCAGGTCATCTGGGACAGGTCTGCTACTACACTATGACCCCCCCAGACCTCTCAGGTCATCTGGGACAGGTCTGCTACTACACTATGACCCCCCCAGACCTCTCAGGTGGTCTGGGACAGGTCTGCTACTACACTATGACCCCCCCAGACCTCTCAGGTGGTCTGGGACAGGTCTGCTACTACACTATGACCCCCCCAGACCTCTCAGGTCCTCTGGGACAGGTCTACTACTACACTATGACCCCCCCAGACCTCTCAGGTCCTCTGGGACAGGTCTACTACTACACTATGACCCCCCCAGACCTCTCAGGTCATCTGGGACAGGTCTGCTACTACACTATGACCCACCCAGACCTCTCAGGTCATCTGGGACAGGTCTGCTACTACACTATGACCCCCCCAGACCTCTCAGGTCATCTGGGACAGGTCTACTACTACACTATGACCCCCCCAGACCTCTCAGGTCATCTGGGACAGGTCTACTACTACACTATGACCCCCCCAGACCTCTCAGGTCATCTGGGACAGGTCTGCTACTACACTATGACCCCCCCAGACCTCTCAGGTCATCTGGGACAGGTCTGCTACTACACTATGACCCCCCCAGACCTCTCAGGTCATCTGGGACAGGTCTGCTACTACACTATGACCCCCCCAGACCTCTCAGGTCATCTGGGACAGGTCTGCTTTCTGTCCCCAGAGTCAGAACTAAACAGGGTGAAGCAGCTTTCAGTTTCTATGCTCCTCATATCTGGAATAAACTCCCAGAAACCTGCAGGTCTGCTGCTACTCTCAGTTCTTTTAAATCAAGGCTGAAGACCTTTATTTTTGATGCTGCCTTTCTTTAAATGACTGCTCATTTCTTTAAACTTCTTATGCTGCACTGTAACTTTTATTCTTATGTTTTATGAATCCTAATGTTTCTATTTTGTTTTTAACTATCTATTCATGTGTTTTATCGGTTTTTAATGCTTATGATTTTTAACTGTTTGTACTTGTGTTTTATCTGTTTAACTATTTGTGTAAAACACTTTGAATTGCCCTGTTGCTGAAATGTGCTCTAATAAATAAAGCTGCCTTGCCTATAAAGTTTAACAGAGTAAAGTGTCATGAAGTGGGTTGGGAACCGGAGGGTCGCGGGTTCAAGTCCCCGTATACGGACCAAAGTATGGTGGTGGACTGGTAGCTGGAGAGGTGCCGGTTCCCCTCCTGGGCACTTCCAAAGTGCTATTGAGCAAGGCAGCGAACCCCCAACTGCTTGGGCAGCCCCCCCACTCTGACATCTCTCCATTAGTGCATGTATAAGTACTGAGCATGTGTGTGTAGTTCAGGGCTGTGTGTGTAATTGTAACTTCTCCTTGCCATATTAATAAAAGTATACATTATTTTGTATTTTTTTATTTATTATTTTTATTATTTTATTTATTATATTATTTTTATTATTATTTATTATTTTTTATTTTTTATATTTTATATTTAATTTTTTATATTTTATTTTTTATTTTTTATTTTATTTTTATTTTTATTTTTTATTTTTTATTTTTTATTTTTTATTTTTTATTTTTATTTTTATAACAAAGTAAAGTATTAGGCTATAATTATTATAGAGCTTAACTTTTCGTAGTTTTTTTTGAAGGATTTTTTTTGTGTTCACGCTTGATACGCACATGAGAAACTGGGTCCAGACTAATTCAATGACAGATTATTTTAAAAGGATGGAAGATTGAAGGGTGACTTCTATCCAGGAGTGGGCGTGTGAGATGCTAGATGGTGGGAAAGATGTCATAAAACCATAAAGGGTTTGCCAGATTAGATGTCTAGACTAGAAAATGGGGAAAGTCTTTGAACTTTTCAGGAGGACTCCTGAGAAGCTTTGTGACGGGCTTATGATTATGTCATGTATACATATGCAGCGTTTTCCGTGCTATTATAAGGATGAGGTGCAGCACCCAAGCCGTTTTGTATGGAGGACCAGGTCTACCATCTTTAAAAATAAATACAGAAATAAATAAATGCTCAATAAATAAATAAGCATACAATTAATTGCCCCAAAAAATACAATAAACAAATAAATGTAGGGAGAAATTAAATTATACAGTGAGACATAAATGTATATATCTCTTTTAATTAGCTTCTTTATTTATTCACCTTTGTAATAATTATCTTATTTATTTATTGTCAGTTATAATCTTCAACTTTATTTATTAATTACTTATTTTTTACAGACAAAAAATTTAAACACACACAGAAATAAATACATTTAAAAAATAAGTAATTAATAAATAAAGTTGAAGATTATAACTGACAATAAATAAATAAGGTAATTATTACAAAGGTGAATAAATAAAGAAGCTAATTAAAAGAGATATATACATTTATGTCTCACTGTATAATTTAATTTCTCCCTACATTTATTTGTTTATTGTATTTTTGGGGCAATTAATTGTATGCTTATTTATTTATTGAGCATTTATTTATTTCTGTATTTATTTTTAAATATGGTAGACCTGGTCCTCCATAGTTTTGGGCAGCACTTATAAGAAATATAATCAATAACTAAAATATTTTTCTCGGATCTAATGATTGTAGTCTGACTTCTTTAGCTTTAGCTTTGTTATTTATGATCTGCGCTAGCTGTCCCCAACGTTTTAGACGCAGATATGGAGATAATAACGGTCCATAATGATGTGAAAAAGAGATGCAAAACTACCACAAAGAGACACAACCCGACTACAAAGACTCATAACAACCCCAAGGAAAATAAAAAAAGAACAAAAAGCCATGATAAAATAAAAATGACAACAAAGAGACGCTAAATGGATTGGGGCAATTGCTGTTTTTTGAAAATTAATATTGAAAAACGTCCCGTTTTCTTTTGGAAAGGATGCCTAAACACCCCCCCCCCCCACACACACACACACACACACTCACACACACACACACACTCACACACACACACACACTCACACTCACACACACACACACACACACACACACACACACACACACACACACACACACACACACACTCACACACACACACACACTCACACTCACACACACACACACACTCACACTCACACACACACACACACAATTACGTGCACTGCATGTACAGTATTAGGGGGAGTTCATGTTGCCACTTGTGTGTTTTGAGTGTTAAAAAAATAAAAAAGTTAAAAAAAAAGAAATGCAAATTCTGTTGACTCTTAAAAATCAGCTGAAGATTAATTCAGAATGAGATGTAGTAAATGTAGTCAGTTGTTGACGCTGTTTTGACGCTCTTTGTGTTTTATTTTTTACACTTTCAACACTTTTTTGAGGCTTTAATTATACATTTTTAGCTCTGTGCCTTTTTATTTTTTATTGTCTTTTATCCTATTCTATAGTATTGTGTTTTTATTTTTAATTCCCAATTCATGAACTGCATTCAGTGTATGAAAGGTGCTACACTGATAAAGTTATTATTGTTATTGTTATTATTATTATTATGGTAATAATACGTCACTCTGCAGTCCTTCGGGTCTGACGTCACCCCCCCCCCCCCCTCTCTCTCGCTCTGCTGCTCACTGAATCCAACATGGAGTAAAGAGGAGATGGGGCTCGTGCGGGGCCATCCTCACCGACACCAGAGCTCCATTTTCGGTCACCGCATTCCAGCCCGGCCCGGCCCGGCGGGGGCGGAGGAAGAGGAAGAGGAAGAGGAAGAGGGGGAAGAGGGAGAAAAGGGAGAAAACGAAGGAAAGGAAAAGGCGTAGGAGGAGGTTGGAGGAGGAGAAAGGTGGACTATAGGAGATCGGATGCCCTCCAGTGATTGTTGAGTGAAAGGAGAAGAGGTAGAAGAAGAAAAAGAGGTGTTGGAGGAGTGGGAGGAGAGACGGAGATCCATCCGAGAAAACATAACGCACATCGGGATTAAAGAGCCAAGCGGAGAGCGGGAGAGAACCGGATCCACGGCCGCTTTGCCGCTGCCGCAGCCGCTGCCGCTGCCGCTGTCGCAGCCGCTACAGCGGCCGCTTTTGCCGCTGCCTCTGCCGCCGCCGCCGCCGCCTCTGCCGCTGCAGGGCGAGGAAAGATGAAGACACCGCGTTTTGCAGCCGCGGCGGGAGCTTATTATCACCGCAGTTGAAACAAGAAAAACATGAGCGAGGACACGCGCCCAGATGAGTGAGTACCCCCCCCCCTCTCTCTCACACACGCGCGCACACACCTTTACCCTTTAAAAACAACAACCAAACCGCATCATTATTACCCTCTAATCACTGAGATTTGCCGCTGAGGGTTGTGCTTTGATCACATGTGGTGCTACTGGATGATGTGTTGTTATGATGACGGGTACAGCCCCCCCCACCCCCCCTTCCTCCTCCTGTGGGAGGTCACCTGAGGTCGGAGAGATTTGACAGATGGAGAAACGAGTTCCGGGGGGGGGGGGGGACTCACATGCAACATCTCAACCAACACTTATAGCATGTTGGCCTACATGTTGTTGTGGGCATCAAGGAACCAAAGGAGAGAGGAAGTGAGGAAGAGAAGAGAGAGGAAGAGAGGAGGAGAAGAGAGAGGAAGTGAGGAAGGGAAGAGAGAGGAAGTGAGGAAGGGAAGAGAGAGGAAGAGAAGAGAGAGGAAGTGAGGAAGGGAAGAGAGAGGAAGAGAAGAGAGAGGAAGTGAGGAAGAGAAGAGAGAGGAAGAGAAGAGAGAGGAAGTGAAGAAGAGAAGAGAGAGGAAGTGAGGAAGAGAAGGAAGAGAAGAGAGAGGAAGAAGAGAGAGGAAAAAGAGAGAGGAAATGAGGAAGAGAAGAGAGAGGAAGAGAAGAGAGAGGAAGAAGAGAGAGGAAGTGAGGAAGGGAAGTGAGGAAGAGAAGAGAGAGGAAGTAAAGAAGAGAAGAGAAGAGAGAGGAAGTGAGGAAGAGAAGGAAGAGAAGAGAGAGGAAGAAGAGAGAGGAAGTGAGGAAGAGAAGGAAGAGAAGAGAGAGGAAGAAAAGAGAGAGGAAGAAGAGAGAGGCAGTGAGGAAGGGAAGAGAGGAAGTGAAGAAGAGAAGAGAAGAGAGAGGAAGTGATTTTTTGCTGTTGTCCCCCCCCCCAACTTCATTAAGTAGGTCCATTTTTACTGTGTTGACATTACAGAAGTCTCTCGTTAGCATCTTGTATGCTACCTCGTCGCTAACTGACGCATGTGCAATAGAGGGAGACACGGGAATCAATTATCGCTCCCATGACATCAAAATACCCCCGGCATGTCCTGATCATGTGACTGACCCCCCCCCCAAAAAAACATCCTGTCCAGCGAGATCCCGAGAGACAGACCCCCGGAACCCGTCCCGCTCCCGTTTTTGTTGTCTAAGCAAGTTATCAGACTCTCTGTTGCACTCGACTCACATAGGGCAGTGACAGCAGTTGTTGCTATTTTGGGGATTCTGATTGGCTAATGTGGGCCTGGGCTTCTCCTTACGCCGCCACCTACAGGTTTGGCGTGCTCTTGGCGGCAGATACACACGGGTACGTGTAACCGCACAATGTTCTGGAAACTGACAGCTGTGCACGATGTTATTGTTGAAAACGGATTGGTTGAAATGCACATTTATGAAAATGGCGGAAACTCCCGCTCTGGATTGTTCGAATTTCTTTAACCCTCCTATTGTCTTCGGGTCAAAGAGACAACACAGGACTCTCACCTGGGAGACCGGGGATCGTCTCCCATGTGGCACCTTTCCTAAAGACGCTTTCTTCTTTAACCACTCCGTTATTCTCGCGTCACGGAAGCTTAAGCCCACCCACGAACTTTTCCTTAATATAACAGTGGCAAAAGAGACGCCAATAGTCCCGCCAAGCGCGTCAAAAGAGACGCCAATAGTCCCGCCAAGCGCGTCAAAAGAGACGCCAATAGTCCCGCCAAGCGCGTCAAAAGAGACGCCAATAGTCCCGCCAAGCGTGTCAAAAGAGACGCCAATAGTCCCGCCAAGCGAGTCAAAAGAGACGCCAATAGTCCCGCCAAGCGCGTCAAAAGAGACGTCAATAGTCCCGCAAAGCGTGTCAAAAGAGACGCCAATAGTCCTGCCAAGCGCGTCAAAAGAGACGTCAATAGTCCCGCCAAGCGCGTCAAAAGAGACGCCAATAGTCCCAACCAAGCACGTCAAAAGAGACGCCAATAGTCCCGCCAAGCACGTCAAAAGAGACGCCAATAGTCCCGCCAAGCGCGTCAAAAGAGACGTCAATAGTCCCGCAAAGCGTGTCAAAAGAGACGCCAATAGTCCCGCCAAGCACGTCAAAAGAGACGCCAATAGTCCCGCCAAGCACGTCAAAAGAGACGCCAATAGTCCCGCCAAGCGTGTCAAAAGAGACGCCAATAGTCCCGCGAAGCGCGTCAAAAGAGACGCCAATAGTCCCGCCAAGCACGTCAAAAGAGACGCCAATAGTCCCGCCAAGCACGTCAAAAGAGACGCCAATAGTCCCGCCAAGCACGTCAAAAGAGACGCCAATAGTCCCGCCAAGCGTGTCAAAAGAGACGCCAATAGTTCCGACCAAGCACGTCAAAAGAGACGCCAATAGTCCCGCCAAGCGCGTCAAAAGAGACGCCAATAGTCCCGCCAAGCGCGTCAAAAGAAACGCCAATAGTCCCGCCAAGTGCGTCAAAAGAGACGCCAATAGTCCCGCCAAGCGCGTCAAAAGAGACGCCAATAGTAAGAACGTGCTCTTATCAGCCTGACAGCGCCCCGAAGCCTGAGCACCTGGCGCATCACTTCAAATATCCCTCCGCCATTTCTGTGTCAACATTACGGACTTGACTTACAACCACGGTGGAACACCCAAAGCTCTCCGAGGCGTCCGAGGCGTCCGGTGATTCCCACCCCCAACATTTGGATGTTGATTATAAAGTAACCATAGCAACAATATAACGGCTACAGGTCCCGCTGAGATGATGAGACCGTTAAAGACACAACTGGTTGGATCCTTCACACTTCCTACGACGGGAGGATTCTTCTTCACTTTTAATACTTTAACCCTCATGTTGTCCTCATGTTGTCCTCATGGTGTCCTCATGGTGTCCTCATGTTGTCCTCATGTTGTTCTCATGTTGCCCTCATGTTTCCCCCATGTTGTCTTCATGTTGTCTTCATGTTGTCCTCATGTTTTCCCCATGTTGTCTTCATGTTGTCCTCATGTTGCCCTCATGTTGTCTTCTTGTTGTCCTCATGTTGTCCTCATGTTGCCCTCATGTTGTCTTCATGTTGCCCTCATGTTACCCTCATGTTGTCCTCATGTTGTCCTCATGTTGCCCTCATGTTGTCCTCATGGTGTCCTCATGTTGCCCTCATGTTGTCCTCATGTTGCCCCCATGTTGTCCTCATGTTGTCCTCATGTTGTCCTCATGTTGTCTAAATGTTGCCCTCATGTTGTCCTCATGTTGCTCTCATGTTGTCTTCATGTTGTCCTCATGTTGCCCCCATGTTGTCTTCATGTTGTCCTCATGTTGTCTTCATGTTGTCCTCATGTTGTCTTCATGTTGTCCTCATGGTGTCCTCATGTTGTCCTCATGTTGCCCTCATGGTGTCCTGATGTTGCTCTCATGTTGTCTTCATGTTGTCCTCATGTTGCCCCCATGTTGTCTTCATGTTGTCCTCATGTTGTCTTCATGTTGTCCTCATGTTGTCTTCATGTTGTCCTCATGTTGTCTTCATGTTGTCCTCATGTTTCCCTCATGTTGTCCTCATGTTGTCCCCATGTTGTCCTCATGTTTCCCTCATGTTGTCCCCATGTTGTCCTCATGTTGTCCTCATGGTGTCCTCATGTTGTCCTCATGTTCCCGCCAAGCGCGTCAAAAGAGACGCCAATAGTCCCGCCAAGCACGTCAAAAGAGACGCCAATAGTCCCGCCAAGCACGTCAAAAGAGACGCCAATAGTCCCGCGAAGCGCGTCAAAAGAGACGCCAATAGTCCCGCCAAGCACGTCAAAAGAGACGCCAGTAGTCCCGCCAAGCACGTCAAAAGAGACGCCAATAGTCCCGCCAAGCACGTCAAAAGAGACGCCAATAGTCCCGCCAAGCGTGTCAAAAGAGACGCCAATAGTTCCGACCAAGCACGTCAAAAGAGACGCCAATAGTCCCGCCAAGCGCGTCAAAAGAGACGCCAATAGTCCCGCCAAGCGCGTCAAAAGAAACGCCAATAGTCCCGCCAAGTGCGTCAAAAGAGACGCCAATAGTCCCGCCAAGCGCGTCAAAAGAGACGCCAATAGTCCCGCCAAGCACGTCAAAAGAGACGCCAATAGTCCCGCCAAGCACGTCAAAAGAGACGCCAATAGTCCCGCCAAGCACGTCAAAAGAGACGCCAATAGTCCCGCGAAGCGCGTCAAAAGAGACGCCAATAGTCCCGCCAAGCACGTCAAAAGAGACGCCAATAGTCCCGCCAAGCGTGTCAAAAGAGACGCCAATAGTCCCGCCAAGCACGTCAAAAGAGACGCCAATAGTCCCGCCAAGCACGTCAAAAGAGACGCCAATAGTCCCGCCAAGCGTGTCAAAAGAGACGCCAATAGTTCCGACCAAGCACGTCAAAAGAGACGCCAATAGTCCTGCCAAGCACGTCAAAAGAGACGTCAAAAGAGACGTCAAAAGAGACGTCAAAAGAGACGCCAATAGTCCCGACCAAGCGCATCAAAAGAGACGCCAATAGTCCCGCCAAGCGCGTCCAAGGAGACGCCAATAGTCCCGACCAAGCACGTCAAAAGAGACGCCAATAGTCCCGCCAAGCACGTCAAAAGAGACGCCAATAGTCCCGCCAAGCACGTCAAAAGAGACGCCAATAGTCCCGCCAAGCGTGTCAAAAGAGACACCAATAGTCCCGACCAAGCACGTCAAAAGAGACGCCAATAGTCCCGACCAAGCGCGTCAAAAGAGACACCAATAGTCCCGACCAAGCGCGTCAAAGAAGACGCCAATAGTCCCGCCAAGCGTGTCAAAAGAGACGCCAATAGTCCCGACCAAGCACGTCAAAAGAGACGCCAATAGTCCCGACCAAGCACGTCAAAAGAGACGCCAATAGTCCCGCCAAGCACGTCAAAAGAGACGTCAAAAGAGACGTTAAAAGAGACGCCAATAGTCCCGCCAAGCACGTCAAAAGAGACGCCAATAGTCCCGACCAAGCGCGTCAAAAGAGACGGCAATAGTCCCGCCAAGCGCGTCCAAGGAGACGCCAATAGTCCCGCCAAGCACGTCAAAAGAGACGCCATTAGTCCTGCCAAGCGCGTCAAAAGAGACGCCAATAGTCCCGACCAAGCACGTCAAAAGAGACGCCAATAGTCCCGCCAAGCACGTCAAAAGAGACGCCAATAGTCTCGACCAAGCGCGTCAAAAGAGACGGCAATAGTCCCGCCAAGCACGTCAAAAGAGACGCCAATAGTCCCGCCAAGCACGTCAAAAGAGACGCCAATAGTCTCGACCAAGCGCGTCAAAAGAGACGCCAATAGTCTCGACCAAGCGCGTCAAAAGAGACGCCAATAGTCCCGCCAAGCACGTCAAAAGAGACGCCAATAGTCCCGCCAAGCACGTCAAAAGAGACGCCAATAGTCCCGACCAAGCACGTCAAAAGAGACGCCAATAGTCTCGACCAAGCGCGTCAAAAGAGACGCCAATAGTCCCGCCAAGCACGTCAAAAGAGACGTCAATAGTCCCGACCAAGCACGTCAAAAGAGACGCCAATAGTCTCGACCAAGCGCATCAAAAGAGACGTCAATAGTCCCGACCAAGCACGTCAAAAGAGACGCCAATAGTCCCGCCAAGCACGTCAAAAGAGACGCCAATAGTCCCGCCAAGCACGTCAAAAGAGACGTCAATAGTCCCGACCAAGCACGTCAAAAGAGACGTCAATAGTCCCGACCAAGCACGTCAAAAGAGACGCCAATAGTCCCGCCAAGCACGTCAAAAGAGACGCCAATAGTCCCGCCAAGCACGTCAAAAGAGACGTCAATAGTCCCGACCAAACACGTCAAAAGAGACGTCAAAAGTCCCGCCAAGCACGTCAAAAGAGACGCCAATAGTCTCGACCAAGCGCGTCAAAAGAGACGCCAATAGTCTCGACCAAGCGCGTCAAAAGAGACGCCAATAGTCCCGCCAAGCACGTCAAAAGAGACGCCAATAGTCTCGACCAAGCGCGTCAAAAGAGACGGCAATAGTCCCGCCAAGCACGTCAAAAGAGACGTCAATAGTCCCGACCAAGCACGTCAAAAGAGACGCCAATAGTCCCGCCAAGCACGTCAAAGGAGACGCCAATAGTCCCGCCAAGCGCGTCAAAAGAGACGTCAATAGTCCCGACCAAGCACGTCAAAAGAGACGCCAATAGTCCCGCCAAGCACGTCAAAAGAGACGCCAATAGTCCCGCCAAGCACGTCAAAAGAGACGTCAATAGTCCCGACCAAACACGTCAAAAGAGACGTCAAAAGTCCCGCCAAGCACGTCAAAAGAGACGCCAATAGTCTCGACCAAGCGCGTCAAAAGAGACGCCAATAGTCTCGACCAAGCGCGTCAAAAGAGACGCCAATAGTCTCGACCAAGCGCGTCAAAAGAGACGCCAATAGTCCCGCCAAGCACGTCAAAAGAGACGTCAATAGTCCCGACCAAGCACGTCAAAAGAGACGCCAATAGTCCCGCCAAGCACGTCAAAGGAGACGCCAATAGTCCCGACCAAGCGCGTCAAAAGGGACGCCAATAGTCCCGCCAAGCACGTCAAAAGAGACGCCAATAGTCCCGCCAAGCACGTCAAAAGGGACGCCAATAGTCCCAACCAAGCATGTTTAGATAGTACACTGAAGGAAACTTTTAGTGTCAATAACAACGGCACCTGACGAGTGATAACGTGTTGTCTGTGTCTGTTCCGATGAGTTGGACGGACGAACCCAGCCGAGTGACCCAGCGTCCCAAAAAACTGTAAAAAAACTGCAGCTTGTAAAATAAAATCATCTTCATCTGTCATTTAGTAAGAGGAGTCGTCACTGTTAGTAAATGGAGGAACCCAACTCCAGTTTTAATTCCCTCCTTTGTGTGTGTGTGTGTGTGTGTGTGTGTGTGTGTGTCACTGCACGCTGCCGGCAAATGCAGTGATGACTCATGCTACACACACACACACACCATCTGTTTGACAGGCAGGCTGAATCACACAGAGGAGGGAATCTGTGTGTGTGTGTGTGTGTATGCGTGTGTGTGTGTGTGTGTGTGTGTGTGTGTGTGTGTGTGAAGACATGGCGGGCGGTGGCAAAGCTTGACAGCCTGTCTTAGAAGACCGCCTCTACACTGTGACCGAGGAAACAGGATGTACGAGAGATGTCCGAGTACCAAAGGCAAGACAGAGGGAGAGAAAGAAGTTAATTTATTCATATTTATTAATTATTGTTAATTAATTATTATTAACTTTTAGTCCGCCTCAACGTTATTCAGCCTCTGTCTGCATTTGTTTTTCTGAATGTGACGATTAGGTCTCTGCTGGCAGTCCAGACGATGGACAGGTTTTTTGTTTTGTTTTCTGTGTGTGTGTGTGTGTGTGTGTGTGTGTGTGTGTGTGTGTGTGTGCGGGCATGTATGTGTATTTGTGTGTGTGTGTTCTTGCATATGTGTGTGTGTATGTGTGTGTGTGTGTGTGTGTGTGTGTGTGTGTGTGTGTGTGTGTGTGTGTGCGCGCGCTTGTGTGTACGTGTGTGTGTGTGTCTCTGTGCGCGCTTGTATGTGTGTGTGTGTGTGTGTGTGTGTTTGTGTGTGTGTGTTTGTGTGTGTGAATGTGTGTGCTTGTATGTGCGTGTACGTGTGTGTGTGTGCCGGTGCGCGCTTGTGCGTGTATGCTTGTATGTGCTTGTGTGTGTGTGTTTGTGTGTCTCTGTACACGCTTGTGTGTGTGTTTGTGTGTGTGTGTGTGTATGTTTTTGTGTGTGTGTGTGTGTGTGTATGTGTGTGTGTGTGTGTGTATATGTGTGTATATGTGTGTGTGTGCACGCTTGTGTGTATGTGTGTGTATGTGTGTGTGTGTGTGTGTGTGTGTGTGTGTGTTCTGGCGTTCTCATTGGACATCATTATCAGTCTCATTATATAACAAGTTAACCCGACCAGACAATCTGATTGGTGGACTACCCGTTAAGAACGTGCTCTTATCAGCCTGACAGCGCCCCAAAGCCTGAGCACCTGGCGCATCACTTCAAATATCCCTCCGCCATTTCTGTGTCAACATTACGGACTTGACTTACAACCACGGTGGAACACCCAAAGCTCTCCGAGGCGTCCGAGGCGTCCGGTGATTCCCACCCCCAACATTTGGATGTTGATTATAAAGTAACCATAGCAACAATATAACGGCTACAGGTCCCGCTGAGATGATGAGACCGTTAAAGACACAACTGGTTGGATCCTTCACACTTCCTACGACGGGAGGATTCTTCTTCACTTTTAATACTTTAACCCTCATGTTGTCCTCATATTGTCCTCATGGTGTCCTCATGGTGTCCTCATGTTGTCCTCATGTTGTTCTCATGTTGTCCTCATGTTTCCCCCATGTTGTCTTCATGTTGTCTTCATGTTGTCCTCATGTTTTCCCCATGTTGTCTTCATGTTGCCCTCATGTTTCCCCCATGTTGTCTTCATGTTGTCTTCATGTTGTCCTCATGTTTTCCCCATGTTGTCTTCATGTTGTCCTCATGTTGCCCTCATGTCTTCTTGTTGTCCTCATGTTGTCCTCATGTTGCCCTCATGTTGTCTTCATGTTGTCCTCATGTTGCCCTCATGTTGTCTTCATGTTGCCTTCATGTTACCCTCATGTTGTCCTCATGTTGTCCTCATGTTGCCCTCATGTTGTCCTCATGGTGTCCTCATGTTGCCCTCATGTTGTCCTCATGTTGCCCCCATGTTGTCCTCATGTTGTCCTCATGTTGTCTTCATGTTGCCCTCATGTTGTCCTCATGTTGCTCTCATGTTGTCTTCATGTTGTCCTCATGTTGCCCCCATGTTGTCTTCATGTTGTCCTCATGTTGTCTTCATGTTGTCCTCATGTTGTCTTCATGTTGTCCTCATGTTGTCTTCATGTTGTCCTCATGGTGTCCTCATGTTGTCCTCATGTTGCCCTCATGGTGTCCTCATGTTGCTCTCATGTTGTCTTCATGTTGTCCTCATGTTGCCCCCATGTTGTCTTCATGTTGTCCTCATGTTGTCTTCATGTTGTCCTCATGTTGTCTTCATGTTGTCCTCATGTTGTCTTCATGTTGTCCTCATGTTGTCCTCATGTTGCCCTCATGTTGTCTTCATGTTGTCCTCATGTTGTCCCCATGTTGTCCTCATGTTGTCCTCATGTTGTCCCCATGTTGTCCTCATGTTGTCCTCATGTTGTCTTCATGTTGTCCTCATGTTGTCCTATATCAATGTTCTTTTTAATTCCCCAAAATAACATGATTGATTCCACCCAACGCTCTTTGCCAAGTACAAATCTCTACTTTCATTAATTTTGGGGCGTCTTATTCAATTTTATAGCATTGTAAAACAAATGGAAGTGTTTTTGAAATAGTATTGAGTAAAAGTTGACATATTCCAGTCTGTGATTATCATCAACATCCATTCCTTTAATTTTAGTCTCAATAATTCCTAATTTCTGCTTTTCTAACTCAAACATTAGGTATAATTTCCTATAAATGAGGTTTATTGACCATAAATTCCCAAAATAACTGTAAAACTAAAGTTAATAAGTTAGTGTTACATAGTGTTAAATGTCAAAAAAAGTGACAAACACTGAAAAAAATGTTAAGTGTTGAAAAAGGAACAAAAATGTAAGAAAAACATAAAAATTTATATATCACACATATACACACATCTACACACATACAGTATATACACACATATACAGTGAGGAAAATAAGTATTTGAACACGCTGCTATTTTGCAAGTTCTCCCACTTAGAAATCATGGAGGGGTCTGAAATTGTCATCGTAGGTGCATGTCCACTGGGAGAGACATAATCTAAAAAAAATAATCCAGAAATCACAATGTATGATTTTTTTAACTATTTATTTGTATGATACAGCTGCAAATAAGTATTTGAACACCTGAGAAGATCAATGTTAATATTTGGTACAGTAGCCTTTGTTTGCAGTTCCAGAGGTCAAACGTTTCCTGTAGTTCTTCACCAGGTTTGACACACTGCAGAAGGGATTTTGGCCCACTCCTCCACACAGATCTTCTCTAGATCAGTCAGGTTTCTGGGCTGTCGCTGAGAAACACGGTTTGAGCTCCCTCCAAAGATTCTCTATTGGGTTTAGGTCTGGAGACTGGCTAGGCCCCCCCAGAACCTTGATCTGCTTCTTCCAGAGCCCCTCCTTGGTTCTCCTGGCTGTGTGCTTCGGGTCATTGTCATGTTGGAAGACCCAGCCTCGACCCATCTTCAATGCTCTAACTGAGGGAAGGAGGTTGTTCCCCAAAATCTCGCAATACATGGCCCCGGTCCTCCTCTCCTTAATACAGTGCAGTCGCCCTGTCCCATGTGCAGAAAAACACCCCCAAAGCATGATGCTACCCCCCATGCTTCACAGTAGGGATGGTGGTCTTGGGATGGTCCTCATCATTCTTCTTCCTCCAAACACGGTTAGTGCAATTATGACCAAAAAGTTCTATTTTGGTCTCATCTGACCACATGACTTTCTCCCATGACTCCTCTGGATCATCCAAATGGTCATTGGCAAACTTAAGACGGGCCTTGACATGTGCTGGTTTAAGCAGGGGAACCTTCTGTGCCATGCATGATTTCAAACCATGACGTCTTAGTGTATTACCAACAGTAACCTTGGAAACGGTGGTCCCAGCTCTTTTCAGGTCATTGACCAGCTCCTCCCGTGTAGTTTTGGGCTGATTTCTCACCTTT
Organism: Etheostoma nigrum; assembly: GCA_029931835.1. Lineage (NCBI taxonomy): Eukaryota > Metazoa > Chordata > Actinopteri > Perciformes > Percidae > Etheostoma > Etheostoma nigrum. The sequence goes on along the minus strand of CM057245.1, from coordinate 1,985,180 downwards.
CTTAGGATCATTGAGACCCCACGAGGTGAGATCTTGCATGGAGCCCCAGTCCGAGGGAGATTGACAGTCATGTTTAGCTTCTTCCATTTTCTAATGATTGCTCCAACAGTGGACCTTTTTTCACCAAGCTGCTTGGACATGTCCCCGTAGCCCTTTCCAGCCTTGTGGAGGTGTACAATTTTGTCTCTAGTGTCTTTGGACAGCTCTTTGGTCTTGGCCATGTTAGTAGTTGGATTCTTACTGATTGTATGGGGTGGACAGGTGTTTTTATTCTAACAACCTCAAACAGGTGCTCATCTAATTTAGGATAATAAATGGAGTGGAGGTGGACATTTTGAAGGCAGACTAACAGGTCTTTGAGGGTCAGAATTGTAGCTGATAGACAGGTGTTCAAATACTTATTTGCAGCTGTATCATACATAGTGATTTCTGGATTTTTTTTTTAGATTATGTCTCTCACAGTGGACATGCACCTACGATGACAATTTCAGACCCCTCCATGATTTCTAAGTGGGAGAACTTGCAAAATAGCAGGGTGTTCAAATACTTATTTTCCTCACTGTACACACACATATACACACATATAAACACATATACACACATATGCACACATATACACATATATACACACATTAAATAGTAAATTAAAAGCTTCAGTGTGTGTTTTTTCATTTTGACGGGAAGACAACACGAGGGTTAACTACATTTTCCTGAAGATACTCACACACTTTAACCTAAAGAAACATTTTCTTGAGGTTGACATGTCCATTTACGAAAGTAGCGCCCACGCCAACGTAGTCTAAGCTCGCTGGTGACGTCGCTGTGTCTCTCTTGCAGCGACAGCTACATTGTGCGCGTCAAAGCGGTGGTGATGACCCGAGACGATTCGAGCGGCGGCTGGCTGGCGCAGGACGGCTGCCTGAGCCGAGTGGGCGTGTGCCGGCTGCTGGCGAGCGAGCTGCTGGGACGCAACAGCTTCCTCATCCACGGAGAACGCCTCCGAGACAAGCAGGTCGGTGCCGCCGCATCTCACGTCAACAACCAGCCCCGTGCAACAACAATGCTTCTGCAGAAATCACCTGCACATAGTTTCTGCTGTAGAGCTTCCAGGTAGAGCTGGGATATATATATCGATATTATATAGAGACTAGATATCGTCTTAGCCCTCGTACATAACCTGGACTGTGGTCATAACATCTACATATTATAACTTATTCCCTGCTACATAGTGGTCTTACTCAGTCAGTCAGTTTATAGGTTATTATGTTTATATTTTATAGTTCAGTGTGCCGATGTGCAATCGGCACAATGACTATTATTGCCCATACTTATTATTGTGGGAATGCTGTTCTATTGTTATTTGGTTCTTTATTGTGGGAATGCTGTTCCACAGCATTCCAACTATTGTTATTCAGTTCTTTATTATTCTGCTTCTTTCTTATTATTATTCCGTACGTTTTTTGGCTCTCTCTAACTTCTGCATGCTTTCTGCTATTTAAACCGTTCAACTTTTACAATCTTCAGCTCTTTCAGCAGATGATGGGACTTCTTCTACTATTTTTCTACTATTTATTATTAAACAATTTTTTTTAACATTAAAGTCAATGAGAGCAAGCTTCAAATCCTTCAAATCTTCTTCTGCTCCCAAAAGTTTCAGCTCCTTCATACTTTCTTCTACAGACGTGGTTCAAACTTTAAAACGTTCACAAACTATTCAGCTATCAGAACCTGGCTTTTCAGATTGATATATTTTACAGTTTTTGTGAAAAAGCTGTTTAAGTACAGTGTAAATTTTATGGTTTTTCTGCCTTTATAATGAGTGTGTATTGCGTGAGGCAGAGTGAGGTGTGACATCACCAGAGTGAAGAGAGTCGAAAAAAGGATCTTACTCCGTTCTCTATAACTTGCTCCCACGCCAACAATTCTAACTTGTCATGGACAATTTATACATCAAAACGTATGTATTCTTGTCTAGTTTCAGGCAATGTGCTCATTTGTGTGATATGAATTATACTTTTCGCTCAGCGAGCTTTCAAATGACAAGAGATTCAAATCTTTCTCCATCCACTGCCATGTTAAACATCGTCCACATTTCTGAGCAAAATGCAGAGCGAACCACTTTTTTACATCGCTGATACGCCCACATTTTTAAGTTTATCCACATGAATTTTATATCAATACGTTCACAAAGGCCTTCTGGTGCTCATGAGGTGGTTATTCTATTGATATCTCATATCCCTTTGGAGCAATGACCATTTGATTGAGCGGTTGTTTAGTGTCTGGATAACTGCGGTTTCCCACAGGTGAAGAAGGCTACAGCAGCTGCGGTCGTTAACTGATTACAGATCAAAGAGATGACATCACAGAGATCAAAGGCTTCCTAGCCGTGTTTACAAACATGGCCACTGGTAATTTGTATCCCTTAGCAACCATTTCATTCTCTGTCAATGGCTTTGCTGTTAACTCATCTTAAAACAGACAGAGTGAAAAAAGAAATTTGAGCTGTGTGTCCGTGTGTGCGTGTGTGTCCCTGTGTACATAGACACACACACACACACACACAGACACACACACACAGACACACACAGACACACACAGACACACAGAGACACACAGAGACACACACATACAGAGACCCACACACAGACACACACACACACAGACACATATACACAGAGAGACACACACACACACACAGAGACACATAGACAGACAGAGACACACACACACACAGAGACACATAGACACACAGAGACACACACACACACACAGAGACACACACACACACACAGAAACACACAGACACACACAGATAAATTATATATTACCATGTATAGTTTTTTGCAGTGGTTATGCAACATGCCCTTCATGCCGGAGGCCAGGGTTCAAAACCCACAAAGGTTTTTTGTCACTTAGTGCCAAAAAGTCTTTTAACACTGTTATGATTATTTAATATTCCGTACGTTTTTTGGAAAGAGATGACATCACAGAGATGAAAGGCTTCCTAGCTGCGTTTACAAACATGGCCACTGATTATATGTAGCCATGGCAACCTTTTCCCTGACAGTGCAATACTCTGTATGTCTATCTGTCTAATTATATATTACAATGTAAGCCTATTGAACAGGATCTTTGGTGGTGGCGCAGTGGTTATGACAAATGACTTTTGTGTGGGAGACCCGGGTTCGATTCCCACAACGGGAACTCAACCGATGTATTCCCTATGAAGACAGTTAACCCCTAGTGATGGCCCAGTGGATATGGACAGGGGTTGATCCCCGCTGTGTAGTACATCAATCCTGACAAAGGCATTTAACCCCATTATGATTTTTTTATTATTCCATACCTTTTTTGATTGTCCGTATTTTCTGCAGACTTTCAGCTATTAAAAAAAATCCACTTTTAAAATCTAGCTCTAGCTCTTTATGGTGTAGTGGTGTTATTCAACTTAATTAAAATCATTCCTACTTTTTCAAATATTCTCACTACTTCAACATCTTCTTACTGATTTAAGCTATTTCTCCAGTTCAGCTTTTACATTTAATTTTTTTTTAATATTTCCACCTTTTTTACATTATTGTTGCTATTCAACTTAATTAAAACATTCCTAAATTTTTCAACTCATCTCAATACTTCAACATCGTCTTACTGATTTAAGCTATTTCTCCAGTTTAGTTTTAGCATTTCAATATTTTCTAAAGATTTTACTGATTTAAGCTATTTGTCCAGTTTAGCTAAGCGTTTCAATTTTTTCTACAACTTTTACTGATTTAAACTATTAAACATGGTTACCTTTAGCAATTCAGCTATTCAGCATTCCCACGCATTTTCTGCAGGAAATGCATTTTCTAGTTATTATTCCGCCTGTTTTTCGTCCCGCTACTAGTCCCAAAGCGTTGCCAACACGCGCAAACACATGACATCAAAATGTGGGTAATGATCGGGAATGGTGTGCTATGACTTTTCTAAGAGATTTGCCGCGTGGTTTTCCCGAAATCGGCAAAAATACGGCAAAAAATTGCTCATAGACATGAAGGGGAAATGATTGGGAAATCGCTCAAAATTGCTCAAAACGCCCCCTTTTTGGGACCATGCTGTATCGTCATACTTTAACGTAGAAACATGATTAAAAGTTTAAACCGAAGACAAGACTTTGGCGTTTATTGGGCTGAATAGGCGTTCAGATATCAAGCACGGTTTCTCCCAAATCACAGTTTACGTATCGTCCCGTTTTCAGACCGTCTCAGATTTTCCAATGTGTGTGTATGTGGCGGAATGTTCAGAGCTAGAGTGGAGGACAAAGTGGGGGACTGTGGTACGGATCTCTGGAAGTTTCCCAAACAAATTGCTCTCTCTCCTCCAGTTTTTAGTCTTCAGACTTCATTATTGTTCAAAATGTAGAAAATATTGTTCCGGTCGCAGACATGTAACTATGGAGTCTATCGGACTTAAATTGTTGGCTGTGATCTACCAACTGTCGATTGAATCTATGAAAAAACCATGCAGCTGGAGTACAATCCTCTGATTTTTTCCCCAAACAAATTGCTCTCTCTCCTCCAGTTTTACCTCTTTAGACATGATAGTTGGTCAAAATGGAGGAAATCTTGTGCCGGTCGCAGACATGTAACTATGGAGTCTATCAGACTAACACTTTTCGCGCTAGGCTCACCAACTGCAGACAGGAAACATTGAAACAAAGAATCTGACCCCTTCTCTGAGGAAATCACCATAGCAACAGGTTCTGTTACTGAGAGGACAGAGGGAGGGGCTGCAGCATGACAGAGACACACACACACACACACATATACACACACACACACAGACACACACACATACACACAGACACACACACACACACACACAGAGACACAACACACACACACCACACACACCACACACATACACACACACACACACACAACACACACACCACACACACACACAAAGAGACATACAACACACACACACACATACACACACAGAGACACACACACACAAACACACACACACACACACACAGAAACACACACCCACGCACACACAGAAACACACACACACAGACACATAAACACACAGAGACACACACGCACAAACACACACACACACATACAAACACACACACACATACACACCACACACACATAAACACACACATACAAACACACACACACACACACACACCTATCATGACACTGTTCCCTGAAGGCCGTGTTGACCAACTGCCTGCTAACTGACGTTTCCAATGTGTGTGTTTGGGGTGGATGGTGAGAGATACAGGGGGGGCTGCAGTACGATTGCTCTCTCTCCTCCAGTTTCCAGTCTTCAGACTTCATTATTGGTCAAAATGTAGGAAATCTTGTGCCGGTCGCAGACATGTAACTATGGAGTCTATCGGACTTAAATTGTTGGATGTGATCTACCAACTGTCGATAGAACCTATGAAAAAACCATGCAGCTGGAGTCCGATTCAGTAATTTTTTTCCCCAAACAAATTGCTCTCTCTCCTCCAGTTTTACCTCTTTAGACATGATAGTTGGTCAAAATGTAGGAAATCTTGTGCCGGTCGCAGACATGTAACTATGGAGTCTATCGGACTATAACTTTTCGCGCTAGGCGGACCAACTGCTGACAGATAACATTTAAAAAAAGTATCTGACCCCTTCTCTGATGAAATCACCATAGCAACAGGTTCTGTTACTGAGAGGACACTGTTCCCTGTAGACCGTGTTGACCAACTGACTCCTAACTGACGTTTCCAATGAGTGTGTATGTGGTGGATGGTGAGAGATAGAGGGGGGGCTGCAGTACGATTGTTCTCTCTCCCCCAGTTTGTAGTCTTCAGACATCATAGTTGGTCAAAATGTAGGAAATCGTGTGCCGGTCGCAGACATGTAACTATGGAGTCCATTGGACTAATACTTTTCGCGCTAGGCTCACCAACTGCAGATATAAAGCATTGGGGAAAAAAATCTGGCTCCCTCTTTGAGGAAATCACCATAGCAACAGGTTCTAATACTGAGAGGACAGAGGGAGGGGCTGGAGAACTATGTTTTTTCCCAAACAAATTGCTCTCTCTCCTCCAGTTTTAACTCTCCAGACATCATTTTTGGTCAAAATGTAGGAAATCTTGTACTGGTTGCAGACATGTAACTATGGAGTCTATCAGACTTAACATGTTCACGCTAGGGGAACCAACTGCCAATAGAACACATTGAAAACGAATATCTAGATCCTTCTCAGAGGAAATCAGCATAGTAACAAGTTCTGACACACACACACTCACACACACACACACACACACACACACAGACACAGACACACACACACACTCTCACACACACACACACACACACTCAGACACAGACACACACACACACACACACACACTCACACACACACACACCCACACCTATCATGACACTGTTCCCTGGAAACCGTGTTGACCAACTGACTCCTAACTGATGTTTCCAATGTGTGTGTATGTGGATGTGCACCCGGTAGCAGGCACACTGATAAAATTTCTGCGGAATTTTCTAGTTATAGTTAATATTTCACCATAATCTACTGCACTGTTCACTTTTTTACATTCATCACTACACACAGTCTACCATTAGTATCTCACCTTATTATGGTCACTGCAGTTCTGGGAGGGAGTTTTATTTTTTTTTCTTATGTATGTTTAATATATGTGTGTATATGTGTGTATATGTGTGATATATGTGTATATACTGTATGTGTGTATGTGTGTACATGTGTTTATATGTGTGATATATGTGTGTATATTTGTGTATATGTGTGATATATGTGTGTATATGTGTGTATGTGTGTATATGTGTGAGTTATGTGTGTATATGTGTGTATATGTGTGTATGTTTGTGTATATGTGTGATATATGTGTGTATATGTGTGATATATGTGTGTATATGTGTGTATATGTGTGATTTATGTGTGATATGTGTGATATATGTGTGTATTTGTGTGTATATGTGTTATGTGTGTATATTTGTGTGTATATGTGTGTATATTTGTATATATGTGTGTATTTGTGTGTATATGTGTTATGTGTGTATATATGTGTGTATATGTGTGATATATGTGTAATATATGTGTGTATATGTGTGTATATGTGTGTATTTGTGTGTATATGTGTGTATGTGTGATATATGTGTGTATATGTGTGTATATGTGTGAAATATGTGTGATATATATGTGTATATGTGTGTATATGTGTGTATATGTGTGTATATGCATACATGTGTCTATATGTGTGATGTATCTATCTATATTTTGGATATTGTAATATTATTATATATAATATAATATAAGTGTTGTATTTTCCTGGTTTTAAAGGCTGCATTACAGTAACGTGATGTCATTTTCTGTTCTAACCAGACTGGTGTATCTGTTCTATTATTAACTTTACCCACGTAGTCATTACATCCACATTACTGATGATTATTTATCAAAAACCTCATTGTGTAAATATTTTTGGGAAAACACCGATAGTCAACGCTACAATATCGTAGCGTTAATTTTCAATCAAATATCACGATATTTTTGATTTGTTGATTATTTTTGATATCGATAATCGAGGTGTTTGGTCAAAAATATCGTGATATTTGATTTTCTCCATATCACCCAGCCCTGGTTCCATTGTATTTGTGTTTTTCTTCTTCACACAGGCTAAATAGAGGTACATCCACTGTATATTGATGCATTAAAGTGTCTCAGAATACAGGAAATGAAGTCTAACCGATAGTCAACAGTACAATATCGTTGCGGTATGAATATGAATGTTGAGCTATTGTATCTGTTGTATGTCTGTTTCTTTCTGTTTTCTTCTTTTTATCAATGAATCCAACAAAAAACAAACCAAAATGTGAACATGGCGTCCGTGACTATGCAACCAGACGTTCATTTCTTTGGATTTGACAAGAAAAATATGAAATGTCTCCAGAAACGCGTTACAAAACATGAAGAGATTTCCCCAACATGAGTTATTTGTAGTTATTTATGAGTTCTCACTAAAATAATATGATAATAATTTGTTTTATTGTCACAACAGAACATCAAAATATATGAAAGTTTTGATCAATAAAATGTATAAAAATACAAACTTAAGATATGAAACTTAAAGTCCTTTGAACAAAAACACAATAACAAAAAAACTAATCAGTGTTGCCAACAGAGACCATCACTCATAACATGGTTGGCCATTCTTTTTTATTTTATTTTTTAAATAATAATTTATCAGAAACATTTATTTGTCATTATAAATGATTCTGATGAATGAACATTTAATATTAAATAATTTTTAATTTTTTT